>PITA01024028.1:0-27017 GCA_004023965.1 Spilogale gracilis
CCAAGGTGCTCATCAACAGATGAATGGATAAAGAAGATGTGGTATATATATATATATATATATATATATATACAATGGAATACTATGCCTCTATCAGAAAGGGGTAACCTGGAGGACAGCGGGAAAAGGAAAGTAAATGGGAACTAGGGTAATCTAGGGAGGGAAACGAAACAACAGAGACTTTGAACACAGAAACAAACTGAGGGACTTGGAGGGAGGGGGGGTGGAGGGTAGGGAGAGCCTGGTGGTGGGTACTGGGGACACCTAAAGCATGGACCACTGGGTGTGGGGAATGGGAAATGAATCTTGGAGCACTGGAAAAAAAAAATTTTAGTAACAATAAAAAAAAAAGAAAAAAGATATTAAATTTACCTAAATTTCCAACATCAGTATAACCATTACACTCTACATATTAAGCCTCATTGCACCATTAAAATATTATAAAATAATATGTAATGAAAAAAAACATGTAATGGCATAGACACAGTTCTTATTATAAGCTTAAGCAAAAATGACAGTATACATTGTTCTTTAAATACAATGATCCCAATGATAAAATATGGCATTTATACTCACTTATTCAACAGTTGTTTATGAAGCTTCTACTATGCGCCAAGCACTATCGAGAGCATTGAGGTTACAGCAGTTAACAAAGCACACCCAAACCACTGCCCTCATGGGACACCCTCATGGGATTTCCCAGGGTCCGGAGCACCAGTGTGCTGGAGCTCGCTCAAACCAAGAGCAAATTGTGAAATACTCAGCACTTTTGCAAGCCTGTTGTTAAATACAACCATCCTTGCAATGGACCATGGGGGGCAGGAGGGAGTGCTTTCCCCTTCAGCAAACAGAGTGCTTTTGAGCCTCCACCCCACCCCGTCTTGCGGAGATATTTGTTGTCATTGCATTTACCAGAAGACTTCATCAAAATCTTCTGGTCAAAGGTTTTTATAAGTCAAAGGTTTTTATTGCAAATTGGATACTAACGGGTACTAAAGGGAAAAATAAAGCAGCGAAGAGGGATAAAGGGAGTTCCGGGCTAGAGCACGCGTGGAGTTTTGTAGAAGGTCACTAGGGAAGAGCTCCCTGAGAAGGAGACACTTAAGTAAAGACCTGAAGGGACTGCAGCAGTGAGGCACTCGGGAGCAGGAAAGTCCTGAGCTTAGCCTGCAGATGGGCCAAACTGCGCTTGCCCGTTTTCTGAGCAGATGCCCGGAGATTGGGGGAGATTTTGTTTCCTCTGCTGCGAAGCAGAGGATTCTGCTGGGCTGACTGGTGAGAATTTGGGGTCTAAACCAGATGGTCTGTAAGTGGGAGATAAGAATAAGGAGTGAAAGCAAGAAACCGAAGCAGAAGTTCGGCAGGGGCACCGACTCCAGGTGGTGCGTCCGCCTCTGGGCTGGGCGTGGATTTCCTTTCCTCCGGGGAGCTCCAGGCAGCTGGCCCGAGCAGTGGACCCTGGAGTCCCTGTGCTAAACCGGGGGAGGCTGGGGAGGCTGGGGAAGAATGTGCAGTAATTCGGAGCCTGGGAAGATTTCAGTTCATCACTGAGGAATTTATAGACACTTGAATAAAAGTTGAAGTGGGCAAGGAGTTCACTCAGCTTCCTTCAGAGTTTCTAGATTAACAATGATGCCAACAAATTCAACACTCCAGACTCCCGCTCATTATAGCTATATCTATGGGGCGGGAGGGGTGACAGTGACCAAAAAAAAAAAACAAAAAAACACAAAAAACAGTGATTCACAAAGCACAAGCACAGTTTGTCACTCTTCCTTTCTTTTGGTTTTAGACAAGGAACTCCACGGCTGATCAAGTTCTGGGTGGCAGGAACCAGGGAAAGATATATTAAAACACTAATAGAGTTAAGTGTGGAAATGTATAGTATTCAGGAATACACATAAGGTAATGCTCTTGAATATTAAACAAACATAACGACAAAAGCAGAAAGCCCCAGAGGGCAGTGGTGGGCTTGGGGTGGGTTAGGAAGGGCATTAGATGCTTCTCTTCATTCTACATGCTCAGCTAACCCGTAGGCTATATTTGCACAGGGTTATTCTGGATCAACCTCTATTGACTTGTTGACTTTTGTTTTGGGATCTGGTTTCCAGTTCCATTCTTGCATTTCTGTTGAAGGCTGATGGGGTCTCTGGTGTTCTCCTGGCTTTCCTAGAGGGCTCTCCATATCCCTGGCTGTGGAGCCTGAGGTCTTCTTACCCCCTACCCTTGTGGCTCCTCCCTCCCCTCCTGCAGCCTCTTCCAGGGCTGGAAAGTTGTTCCCTGCCTTCCAGCTGTAGTGCTGTAGTGCAGCCTCAGAAATGTGGGATTTTCTCAAGATGCTCTGTTTTGCTTTTCCTTTAAGTTGCAAAACAGTTTCTTGGGCCCAAGGGTTCTGTGCTATGCTTTGGGCTTATTTTTGTTTGTTTTTCAAAATTGTTGCTCTTAGGTTTTATTTTCTTCTTCTTTTTTTTCCCCCAGTGTTTTTCTTGATGTCTCCTGGACCTTTAACATCTGACCTCTTGCTTTGTGTGGATCTCTCATGCATGGTGCCAGTAAAGATAAGAGCTATCATTTTTGAGTATTAATCTTAGTGAAGTTTCACTTTACGATATTGGGTGAAGCCTTCCAGATTAAAATGAAATGATGAAAATAGAGGGACTAGCTTAGAGCAGGCACTCAATAAATAAATATTTGCAGAATGTGAGAGTGTTTTGTAAGCTTCCAAGATGACTTCAAGATTTTGGCCAGTAGGACCCCCTCTGCGGTCCCCAACACGCCTCACCTCTGTGCCCTGGCTATCGATGCGCTTGCCTGTCTCATTCAGAGAAGGGGTGTGCTCATCAGAGGCAGAGAAGCTATCTCTGTTCCTCATGAAAACCTCTACACTCACCAATGAGCCCAGGAAGAGCAATAAAAGTATGAATGCCCATAGCAACACTGTAATAAAGGATCAGTAAAATATAGTCCTTGAGACAATCCATAATATCTCAGCCGCAAAATTGAGTTAATATTTCTCTGAGTAGCTCTCAACTTTTTTTATTCTCTTTTGCCAAGTGAAGCATTTATGGCCTTACTCTTCATGGAGCATTGCCACTGAGATTTTCATTTCAGGATTTTATTTCCCAGGAAAAGAATGATAAACATCCCAAGTTGAAAAGATCTAGTTGTATTTTATAAATCTGCATAATGGTCCATTTCCAGAAGCTGGTAGGTTGATTACCAAAAAAATCCACCAAGGGAAAAAGTGCCATTTGGATTTATTTACACAATATTTGACACAAATCCATCTTCCCCAGCAACTATAAAACTATCCCATTTTCTGTTGAAACTTATTTTTCTATCCACGATAATCACTGTTTCTAAATCAAATCATTATATTTATTCAGTGAAACTACTTTGGTTATTAAAATGACATAAAACATTCTGAACAACATTGAAACACGGGCATGGAGTGAGTTACAGGAAATCGAGGAGAATAATTGGCTCCAAAGTTCACTTGTCCTACAAATATTTTTTCTTCCTCCATCACTTAACATTTTCTCCCTGACATTATTTGATTGAACTCATGCAGATTCTAGTCCTCCAAGGAAACAACCCACTTGGGCAGTATGAACTCTGAAAGGTCACATCTTTTGGAGTTATCTGCCGCCAAAAAGAATGGCTTCCATTTATTTTTCAAGTTGAAAACGTTTATTTTTTTCCTGTTCATGAAATTCAAAAATGCCCAGAGTAATTTAACTCAGACTGACCAAACAGAAAAGGCACGTTTGAAGCTGTGACAGGACCTGGAATGTCTGAGTCTGGAAGGAGAATTATTTGGAACTTTCTTTTGGAAGCCGGTTTGCCAAATGATGGATTTTGCCTCAAAACCTGCACTCTGCTTTTCTATTGCAATTCGCGAGGTAAGGAAACTTAGGGGTAGTAAGGTCAGAATTCTCCCAGAATGGATAACTCAGGTAAGCAGCAAAAAAGTCGAGAGCAGTAGTTTCCATACCTTTCTGATTGGACATTTCTAGCAGTTTAATAAAAGAAAAAACTAGAAACTGTTATCCCAATTCACATGTAACAGGATGTCACGGTTAAAGTTTTTGAAATTAACAAAGGGTATGAGATTGCAAACTGAAACACCACCACCAGAATTTACAAAGGGAATTTTCAGAAGTGGCAACATTCCAAACCAGAACCTGACCGGCGATTAAAGGACTCCAAGAGTGGAGCGTGCAGGTCTCTGAAGAGAGCGAGGCGCCCCACTGGAGAGGGGCAGGTGGTATGGTTCCCTCGCTTAAGCCCTGAAATGCTTCCCAAACTCTTAGGTAGCAGAGACCCCTGCCTCACTCACCATCTCTGGTGTTTAAGACATTTGGCACAAGGTAGCTCTGAATGAAACCTTATTTACACGATAACAGACTTTTGGACATCAGCTCCCATAAACAGGTCCCTTTCCTTCTTCCAAGCCCCCCAATCAGCTATCAGTCCTGGCAAGAACCCCACAGTTTGATGCTAGTGAATGTGGGGCCTCTGGGAAAATCTGTCCCACCAGGATGTGCTTTGAAAGCAGACCTTCTAAACTGAGATCCTAGCAGCATTGGAACAAAAACATCAGGTCACTGTTACTCTGGATCCTGAAAGGCAAAATGGATACATTTCAGAAGGAATTCCCACAGTCGGTATCTAATGAATTTTTATCCATTGGGAGGACATAGGTCTCAAAGCCAGGTTTTGCATGAGGACTTCGGTGTTAAGATAGGAAGAAACTTTTCCAAAAAATTCTTCCCTTAGTTCTAATTGCACGGCGGTGTTGTTTGTGATGCTGTGGATAAGATGGAAATGTCTCCAGACTCTGAGTTATGATTAAAACCACTTCATGGTTACTATTGACCTTTGTAACAATTTCAATATCTGCTTGCCAATGTGTGGAGTCCTTATTATAAATATTTGAAGAGTCATTGTTTTGCTAACGTAGACCCTCCACAATAACAGAATCTACCTTTCTTTTGAGGATCTTCACTTCTGTCTCTTTTTTTAAAAAAAAAAGATTTTATTTATTTATTTGACAGAGAGACCACAAGTAGGCAGAGAAGCAGGCAGAGAGAGAGGAGGAGGCAGGCTCCCTGCTGAGCAGAGAACCCAATGCGGGCCTGGATCCCAGGACCCTGGAAAATGACCTGAGCCGAAGGCAGAGGCTTTAACCCACTGAGCCACCCAGGCACCAGATCTTCACTTCTCTTATGTAAGTAATAGTACACTAACTTTGCCATAACACGTTAAGAAATACCTCAAAACAAAAAGATGTTCAGGACACAAATTTTTAACTCAGAGTCCAAGTTCTTGAAAAAAGACAGTTGATAAACTGAAAATGGGATTTTTCAATATACAATAATATAACATATTCAGTGATTTGATACAGAAGTGAAGGACATTCAAGTAATAACAATGAATATGAAAACAGCTCATTTGTTATTACACACTTAAGAGCAGACAGTCATGAAACTGGACACTTAAAATAGTCTCTTATTTGATCCTCACTGCAGCACTAAGTTTTGGGTACTGTTATTAGACCCATTACCCAGCTGAGAAAAGATGAGACTCAGAGAAGCTAAGTGACTTGCCCAAAGTCATAGAGCTTATAAATAGTGATGCTACTATTCAAACCCAGGTGATTTTGACTCTATGTAACTCTTGTTGTCTTAACTCATATGATTATCTCATATGTGACAGTCCGCTCACGTGTACTATGGTCCATATCGTTTCCCCCAAATAAGTGGAAGAGACTTTAGTCCCAAGACAGGCTAAGTCATTTTTGCTCCTACTGTAATTACTTATAAGTGATGACTTTAAAACTAGATTTTTCAAAAAGAAAAACAAAACATGCTCATAATTTTAAAAAATGACATGTATTCTTTCATTGTTAGATGCAAAATTTATATAAATATCCATTAGATCAAACTTATTAAAAACTTTTCTGACCTTATCTATCCTTACTATTATTTTGCTGATTGACTCATTAGTTTCTCTCCCTATGGCTTTAAATTTATTTTTTCTGATTATAATTCTATGAGTTTTGATTTACAGATTTTGAGACTACGGTGTTAGTGACATTCAAGCTGAGAATAATTATATCTTGCTAAAAAATACAGATTTTATTATTAAGTAATAAATGGCTTAATTTCTGTAATGCTTTAACTTTTATTTAATACTAATATTGCTATAATCACTTTTTGTTGGTTAGTAGTTCCATGGTATATTTTTCCATCTTTTTCTTCTATTTTTTTCTTTGCCACTTTATTTTTTTATTCAAGTTAATTACCATACAGTGTTATACAGTGTCATATTAGTTTCAGGTATACAATATAATGATTCAATAACTCTGTACATTTCTCATTGCCCATCAAGATGTGTTCTTTCTGTTTCTTTTTTTTTTAAAGATTTTATTTATTTATTTGATAGAGGGAAAGATCACAAATAGGCAGAGAGGCAGGCAGAGAGAGAGGAGCAAGCAGGCTCCCCACTGAGCAGAGAGCCCCATGTGGGCCTCGATCCCAGGACCTGAGATCACAACCTGAGCAGAAGGCAGAGGCTTTAACCCTCTAAGCCACCCAGGTGCCCAAGATAAGTGTTCTCTTAATCCCCTTTATTTAGCTCCCCATCCCCCACTCACCTCTCTGGCAAATACCAGTTTTTCCTTCAGATTTAAGAGTCTGTCTTTTTGTCTGTCTCTTTTTTTCCTTTGTGCATTTGTTCTGTTTCTTAGATTCCACATGAGGGAAATCAAAAAAACAAATTCAAAATGGACTGAAGACCTAATTGTGAGAGTTAAAACTATAAAATTTCTAGAATAAAACACAGGCAGTCATTTATTTGACATCAACCATAGAAATATTTTTCTAGATATGTCTCCTCTGGCAAGAGAAATAAAAGCAAAATTAAACTATTGACACTGCACCAAAATAAAAAGCTTTTGCACAACAAAGGAAATCATTAACAAAACAAACAGTACATCTGCGAGGTAGGAGATATTTGCAAATGGCATATCCAATAAGGAGTTAATATGCAAAATATATAAAGAATTCATACAACTCAACACGAAAAAAGCAAATAATCCAATTAAAAATAGGCAGAGGACCTGAATAGACATTTTTCCAAAGACGACAACCAGATGGTCAAGAGACACATGAAAGGATGCTCAACATCACTTATCATCAGGGAAATGCAAATCAAAACCACAATAAGACATCACCACAGACCTTCCAGAATGGCTAAAAACAAAAACACAAGAAATAACAAATGTTGGTAACCCTCTTGTACCATTGATAGGAATGCAAACTGGTGTAGCCACACTCTGGAAAACAGTACAGAGGTTCCTCAAAAAATTAAAAATAGAATTGCTATATGACCAATAATTGCACTACTGGCAGTTTACCCAAAAAAATGAAAACACTAATTCAAAAAGATATATGCACCCATATGTTTATTGTAGCATTATTTACAATAGCCAAGATATGGAAGCCACATAAATGACCATCAACAGATAAGTGGATAAAGAAGATGGGATACACATACACACACACACACACACACACACACACACATACACACACACACCTGCACATGAATATTACTTAAAAATATTACTCAGCCATCAGAAAGAGTTTATGGCTAAGTCTTGTTTTATTTCTTTGTTAGAATCAAACATAAAAGTCCCTCAATTTATAATGCAAATTATAGAGGTATTTTGCAATTACTCCTACTTGCACTTATTGTTGCCATCTTTATCGGTGTTTTTTCTTTACCAAGTTTTTTTATTTACCAGGTTTTTTTTAAATTTTATTTATTTATTTAAAGAAGTTTCTTTATTTCTTATTCCTATCTCCTGTCAAATGGACTAGGTTTTCTTGTTTTTCCTTCTAATAGTTTTGAAGTTTGCATTCTATTTCCATGTTTGTGGTTACCCTCAAATTTTTATTTTATATACTTAAGTTATTAAATATAAAATTAATCACTACTTTTACCTACCTCTTGAACAATACAAAGGTATTGGGACACATCACTTCTGATTCTACTCTTCCGTCTACCATGCTACTCCTTTTGAGTATTTTCATTGCACCTTGGCCTTAAGCCTTCCAAAAGTTCTTTTTGTTTTCAGTCAGTGATCTTTCAGATTTCCCAATATTTTTGTGAGCATTTTTTTAGTCACTATTTTTTATTCCTGGCAACAAACTCCTAGCTTGAGTTTAATATCTACCTTATTATAGCTTGTCTTTTAGTAGTGAACTTATTGATGACTTTCTAAGGGAGAAACTTCCATAATCCCTGTTTTCCTGAAAATGTCATTATTCTCTTGTTTTGGTGTTAAATGTTGAGGTAAAGAATCTTTTATCAGTATACTGTGTTTGGGGGGAGAATTTCTGTCTCTTTCATAATTTCTAGTCTTAATTAATCTAGTATGGTTCTTCTTTTATATATTCTCAGAACTCCTGTGCTTCCTAGAAATGAAAATGTATGTTTTTCTTGAAATCTGGAAGATTCTCCACCATTATCTTTCAAGTATTGCTGGTCCTTCATTTACTTTATTTTCTCCTAAAACTCAGATTTTAAGGAATCTGTTCAGTCTCTCCTCCATGTCTCTTAGTTGATCTTTCTATATCTTTTCCTTCCTGTGCTGCCTTCCAATTTGCTGATTCTTCAGTTGTGTACCGAATCTGTGCTTTATCCTGCCCACTGGGTCCTTATGTTCAATAACGATATTTTTCACTGGAAGAACTTCTTCATCACTTTCCACACTGACTCATCTTTTGATTGTGGTTTTCATTCATTCTCTTAGCTTTTCAGTACTTTGAAATATACTTATACCATTGCTCTTTTCAGATGAATGTGCTCTTCCCACTTTTGAAGGTGCTGTTCTATTTCATCTGTGGACTCTGTCTCGTTGTGATTCATTTTCTTGAGTGGCTGGTTTACAATTCTCATTGTTAGCTCATCTTCAGTGAAGCTGTTTTTTCTGTGGGACTCCCTTGACCCTTGGGTTATAAAAGTTTCCCTACAGCAATAAGTTCATATTTGCTTCTGCTAAAAATGTAGGACTTTAATAGTCCTGAACAGTTATTTTATTTTCTTACTTGGAATTCCCACACGAGGCTGGTAGTACAAATTTGGATTGCACATCTGTGTGTGCACAGACCTGGCATTTCAATTTTCATGGATGACCTTCCTCTCTCCTCTTCTCTAAACAGCAAATTTTTTACATAATTCTTGAGTATGTTAGTTTCTAGTAAATGGAAGGGGCAGCTCTTTGAGGCCCTAGGACCCTAGACTTATTGCAGGGGCCTCAGTTCTAGACACCTCCCCTTGGTACAGTCCAATATCCCATCTCCTGTCCTATACTGGGGTGAGACTCCCAACCTCTGTCCCAAAGGTCTCTGACCATCAAATTCTCCTTTGACTCCTGGAGATTTCACTTTTTCCTTTTCTGTCTAAAGTTAGCAAAACACTAAACATAATTTTAGTTCTATCTTATAAAATTTAAAGTGTTCTTCAAAATTCCCCCACTAAATCAGGACTTCCCCCACAGATTGTGAGGTTCTTAGGTTCAGTTAAGAGAAGAAGGGGGCCAACATCTGTTGAATATTTCCAATGCTCCTGGTCCATTTCTAGGCGATTTATATGTGTTAGCTTATCAATACTCACAAGAAACCCATGAGGTAGGTCTACTGACCCATTTTGCAGAAAACAAAACCGAGTCTCTAAGTGGTTAAGGTTCTCATCTGAGGTCTCAGAGGTCCAGATCTGATGGGTCTGGCCTCATCCATACTCTTCTTTCTTACCTCAGTCTCTTTCTGTCCCAGCATCTGGACCAACCAGGAACTGCACGGGCTTGTTAAGCAGAGGGTAAGATGAGGGGCCCAGATGCTGCTTAGAATGAACATGGAGATGCCATCTTACTCTTCAGATGTGAACCACCAGCAGCATCAGTGTCTCTTGGGAGCTGGTTGGAAATGCACATTTATGGGCCCCACCCACACCTAGTCAATCAGATCTACATTTTAACACAAAGCTTGTGTGGTTCACATCACATTTCAGTGTGAGAAGGGCTGACCCACCAGTAACCTAAGCTCTGTATGTGGGGAACCTGGAGCCAGGTGGGTGTGGACTGAGAAAGTGACGAGTCTGGGGGTGGAATTCAGGGTTAAGCTTCTCCCTTCTACCATGCATTGCCTCTCACAGACACAAAATGTTTCCCTATCATGGGATCCACAGGCCAAATATTGATTAACCTCAGTCTGTTCTCAGCCATAGGAGGCTGGGTATTCATGGTACCCCTGAGGCCTTTATATTCCCAGCAAACACAGGCTTGTTCCTCGCTCTGTCCAGGCACCCACTGTAGGCAGAGAAGATTCTGAAGTGTTGGCTTAGGGGCCCCCTCTCCGTCCTTGCTTCTCATGACGCCCTGCATCCCCAGGCTCCTCCTGTGGCTCTGGGTGAGGAGACATTCGGGCCGGGAGGAGATAGCAGCCCTATATTTCAGTCAGCCAGGGCTGCCCCAACAAAGTACACGGGCTGAGGGGCCTTAACCAGACATTCATCCCTCACAGTTCTAGAGGCTGGAAATTCAAGATCAGACTGTCGGCAAGACTGGTTTCTCCTGAGGGCTACTTCTTGGCTTGCCGGTGGTGTCTTCTCACGCTGTCCTCACCTGGGCTTTCCTCTGAGCCTTCACATCCCTGGTGGCTCTTCCTCTTCTTTTTTTCTTTTTTTTTTTTTAAGATTTTATTTATTTGACAGAGAGAAGCACAGCTAGAGAGGGAACACAGCAGGGGGAGTGAGAGAGGGAGAAGCAGGCTTCCCGCCGAGCAGGGAGCCCAATGTGGGGCTTGATCCCGGGTCTCCAGGATCATGACCTGAGCCGAAGGCAGTCACTTAACCAACTGAGCCACCCAGGCACCCTGGCTCTTCCTCTTCTTAAAAGGACACCAGTCCTCTGGAATCAGAGCCCACCATGATGACACCGTTTAACCAAAATCACCTCTTTAAATGTCCTTTCTCCCAGTACAGTCACATTCTGAGGTACTGGGGACAGGGCTTTAACATGTGAACTGGGGTACACAACTCAGCCCATGACGAGACCCAGCTTTCTGCAAAGAAAGAGAGTCTGACAAGTGGCCTTCCCTCTATGCACTGCACTCTGCATGGGAGTTCTTGATGTTTCGCCTGCCATAGGGGCGGGGGCCTGGTGGATGGAAGAGAGAGTGAGGGCTGTGGAGAAGGAAGAAAAATGTGTGAGGATATGGATATGTTTTCTCTCTGGTCAAACCTACAGTGTTCTCTGAGAAAGTCCCTGGTAGCCCTGACTTCCGCTCCGCTGTGTGTTCGCAGCTGCTGCCGTCCCAGAACAAGACCTCCTCTTTAGCTCAGGGCAAAACTCAGTCCCGTCTCCTTTTTGTTGTTTTTAAGTTAGAATGCTTATTTTGACCCATGTGCAGTCTACCCGCTGGAACTGAAATGTGCGTGAAAAATTACTTCAAAGACACATTTTTTTAAAACCCACTGTCCATAAGTCCCCTGAGGGGCCCTGTGACTACTCTAGAAATTCCTCAGCCCATTATGTTCTCAATCTTGCTTAATGGGGGAGGGGGACCATAATTTATTTTTTAAAAGAATCTGAAGTCTTCAGATATACCCCCTGGCTAGTTGAAAGTCTGAAAAGAAATCTCATTTGTATTTCCCTAATGCTCCAAGATTTGATGACTAAGAACTGCTTCTATCAAGACTTTTGTTTCGATTCCTCCTCATTTCCTATACTATTTATTAGCGACTCACAGTTAGAATATACAATTGCCCAGAGGAGGTTTAAAAGGACTGAAAAACCCCAGAACAAATTGAAATAGATACAGACAAGCTGTGGAGAATAGAGGTTAAAAAATAATAATAATAATGCGCCACTGTACCTTGACAGAAAAGCAGACTGGACCTATCCCTCAGGCGGAGGTAACTGCTTCACTCCAAGAGCTACCGAAGACATCCGAGACTTTCCAAGCGCTAGCATCCAAACAACCACGTGAAGTCCTCCCCACACAGAAAGCAGTGAAGGTGAAGCCCCACCGTGGTCCAGGACATGCCTCCGAGCATGTGCAAAGGGCCCCACTGGCATTCTGAGAGTCCCTATCTTCTTAGGAATTTTCTTCCACAAGCAAAGACAGGAACTCCCAGTTGGTTATCCCACTTTGGTTCTGTCTCGAAAATAATTGTAGGATTTGATTCAAACTGCATAGAAAAGGAGGGAAGCACAATCAGACCATGTCAGACTTTAAGAGTAAGAAGAGAACACTAACAGGCTGCCATCAGGACCTGCCTACATGGGGATATGCCAGGAGGGCTCACCACTCTTCTCCAGGGGTTTCCTTCTCTATTCAAAATCTACCACACTTTCATCTTTTACTTCTTCCGATGATGAGATTGCCGACTGCTATGCTCCAAGACAGCTTTCCTTTTCAAATGGACTGCTGTTGGAATTGGCTTCCAGCCATGCTCACTGTGCAAATCAAACCTAAAATGGGATTCAATTCCTTTATCTCAGTCATTGGGGAAACTGAGGCAGTGGCCTGGTCAAGAGTTCAGCTCAGAACAGTGTTCTGGCCATACTTGCTGGTCAAGACTTACGTGGATTTGCCCGTGGAATCAGACTATGATCCTTTCCTTAGGATATTAGGTACTTTCATGGGTTTGGAAAGGGACAGAGGGGGGCCTGGGAGAGAGAGATCTGGGAAAATGAGCCCCTTGCTCCCTTTACTAAGGTTCAAAAATATAAAAAATGCAGGTGGGTGCTGAAGATGCCCAACTAAGGTCAAGAAAAGGTAAAGGAATTACATTATGAATGAGGACCAAGGCATGGCATTCAAGAGCAATGTCATAATGTCCCCCTTACATTGGACTCCATCTAGACACGACACACTGACAGTTTGTGCGAGCCCAAGAGGAAAAATATGTCTTTTGGTTTGGGGGAAAAAAAGGGAACAATAATCTCTCAGAATTTTGGCATATTGCCTTTGAGACACCCCTTACTGATGGATCCAAAGTGGCCCAGCATCCAAGCATCAGAGGACCCTGAGGACAGTGAGCCTGCCCCTCCAGAGATCTAGCCCTTGGGCCCTTAGGAGAAGGCACAGTGTCCTTACTTAAAGTATTTTTACTGAAAGTAGCAGTGGCAGGAGGGTTTGGATAAGTTCATTCCATAGGCAGGTGTGAGTCCCTAAGACCCACAGCAGATAAGCTGTGAGGACAGCCTGGCCTGACACCAAAGTCAAGGGTATGCGTCCATTGGAAGTCCTGGGAAGGTCTCTGCAGAGGAATCCCAGGGCACCAGTACAACTCTTGCTGCTGAGGGCGGGAGGAGGGGGGAGTGTGCCATTGTAAGGGAACCCAGTGTTTATTGGCTACAAATGTGAATGTGGCCACCCTTTGTCCTTTGGAGCTGATAAAGTGTGAGACCTGCTGGTTTGGCTCCACAGATTTTGTTCTCACGAGGCCACACCCTGGTTCTCTTCTGTCCCATGTGGTGTGACCCTGGGCCTGTGGATGCCAGTGTTTAGGCCATAAATGTTGAACCTAATATGGTTGTTAGGGGGAGGCCTGAAAGGCCAGTTGGTTACTTGAGATTTCCTCTACAGGGGTTGGGGGATGCAGGCATTCCTGACATCAGGAATTAGGAGAAAGAATTTATCAGAAAGGAAATAGGAACTTCCTCTTTCTACTAAGGCAGACAGATAAGGGACCTCTACATCTCACCAAGCACACTCTGCTTTCTGGACTTGGGAGGGTCCATGACTACATGTGGGCTTCTGGAGGAGAAGCGCAGAGACAGAGCCTACTATCTAGAGGAAAACAGAAGCTTAAATGCAAAGGTCCTCTAGCATATAGAAGTGGGGAGCCCAACCACCCAGATCCATGCTATGGGTCATAGTCATCTTCCTTACATTAGCCGTGACTCCAGCAAAATCTTGTCTGAATGGCATGACCTTGCCTCAGCTTTGTTCCTAGGGAAGGGGCAATGATCTTCCTTAAAGCCTGAGTCATTCAGGGCCATGGAGTCTTCTCCAGGAGGATGAGAGAGTAGGGACTGCCACAGAGAGACCCAAAGGTCCTGGTGAGACCATGTGCAGAAGTAAGGAGATGAAGAACATGCACTAAACCTATAAAGATGATTCTTATTCTGCATTTTCATTTTCTTGGTCTGCCAGTAAACCCCACCTGGTGACAAGTCACCACAAGGGTGGGCAGGGTGTAGAGGTCTCAGGACACAGCCTGCATCTACAGAAAAGATGGACTTGGAGAGGCAGAGAGACCTCATTCTGAGTAGGGAAGCAGCCTGAAGCTGACACAGTAGAGGTTAGGGGAGGCCGGGGCTGTGTAGGAAGAATCCAACTGGGGGTATCCAGACAGTAAAGAAGTTGGGATGCCAGAGGCAGCTTCTTGAGGACAAGAGAATGGACCCACAACATCCATTCCAGCACCATTCCTCATGTTGAGTGAGTCAGGCTCTGACGATGGGAAGATGCCCCTTTGGGATCATTTTGTCTACAGACAGAGCAATGTAGCTGGAGTAAGTTAGAAACAAAGGACCCAGGACAGCTTTCCAACTCTACTGGAAAACACTCTGCTTCCTGGAAAAGCTAAACCATCATGTACTTCCTTCATAGTAAGTATGCATTAGGAGGGAGGGGTACAGATCTGGGTGGGGGCTTTACACTCAATTGGTCAGAGTTTAGAAGAATAAAGATGTCCTAAGGGGAAAAATAAGCTGTGAAAAGATGATGAAAGTTTGGTTGGTTGGTTGGTTGGTTGGTCTTAAACACAGTTGAGCTGTAGAGGTGCTCTATTATGGAAACAAAATGGCAGTGCCTAAACTCAAGGCTGATGGATGAGAAAAAATTCTAGGCACCAAATCCTGGGCATTTAGGAAATAAGATGAACCGGCAAGAGCTCAACTCTCCTGAAGTACAAAAGCTTAGAGAAGATGCTGTGCCCATCTGAGGGCTGCAAAGGGCCTCCTGCCCTACAGAAGCCTGCAAGGACCAACGACACCTCACATTCTGTTGGCAAAGGTAGCAGGTTCTGGCTTGACACCTAGGGGTTTTAAGACCGATTTGACCTCAGTCCACACTCAGCAGACGAGTGTCTTGGAGCAGAAGAATGAAAGGACCATCACACATCTGATTCGCATTCACTCGTCCATGCCAGCGTGCCCAAGGCACTGTCATCACTCAGGAACAGCTGTCTCATGGACAGCCAAGGCAATTATCCCCTGTCATGTTGGGAAGCACTAAGTGCCCTTCCATTATCCTCATCTTAAAAACAGTGCGCTGAAGGTTGAGGTTGGGTTCAGCTTTTATCTTGTCCAAGTGGAAAGTCTCAGTGAAGATGAAGGTGTGATTCCACACCTCCTCCCCGGACCTGCATTCTAAGCACTCCTGATGGCTCGTGCCTCTGTGGCAGCCTCACAGCAGCTTGCAACCCCAGGCCCCCAGAAGGGATACGGCAGCACTGGCAATGACCCCCTCCTAGGCAATTATGACGTCAAGTTCAGCCATTCCCTCACTCTGCCAGAGAGCGGACCCCACTCTGTCCAGAATGATTCCCTGTACCTTAATTCATGATTTGCAACTAGGTTTTAATAAAATGCACTTAAAACTAGAAGTGTCCAGAACAGAGTTGAGTGTGTCTTTTGAAGGCAGAGTCTTGGACGGTCCTTAGTTGAGCCTTGGCGTCCTCCCTTTATCATTAGCAGAGTTCCAAAGCACATGCTCCCCACAGTCACAGGAAGGGGCGGCAGGCAGATCAAGAGGAAGGATGGGCACTCTCACAATATTCCAAGCCCAGACAAGCTGCTTCTCTGGACAGATCTTCTCATTGGCTAAGTTTGTAGGAAGGCACTTTTTTATTTTTCCCCTAAAATCTTGAAGGGCCTTCTAAGTATTGGTTTCACTATCGGCAAGTCAAATTGACTCCAGAAGGGGGCACCTGGGTGGCTCAGTTGGTTAAGCGGCTGCCTTCGGCTCAGGTCATGATCCCGGAGACCCCGGATCAAGTCCCACATTGGGCTGCCATTCAGCAGGAAGCCTGCTTCTCCCTCTCTCACTCCCCCTGCTTGTGTTCCCTCTCTGGCTGTATTTCTCTGTGTCAAATAAATAAATAAAATCTTTAAAAAAAAATTCAAATTGAGTCCAGAATGGAGAGAATTTTAGAGTGAGCCACACATAGGGGTCATGGGTGAAGACTGCAGAAAGATACCAACACAGACAGTGAAGCCAAGGGATGTGGCAGGAACACGGGAGCCCTGACCCAGAACCACAGTGCTTGGCGTATCCCTTGCTCATCCTGTGTCTTTTCTCAAGTTACTTAACCTCTTTGTGCCTCAGTTTCCACATCCAGGAAACAGGAAAATTATCTCCTCACATGTTCATTGTGCAAACCACTGGAGTAACACACGTAAGTGCTTAGAACAATGTACTTAGTAACATTATGTGGGGCAGTTATTCATACCGTTTTCTGAAACTCTCTTCCCCCGTGCATGCTTTTTCACTACTGACCTTCAGAGGCAGACTGACTGCAGAAAAGATGCCAGTTACTAATTTCTGTGATCTCCTGCCCTTGAGTTCGGGGCTCAGAAATGCCTCAGGCACTCACCTTGATCTCAGAACATTTCTGGCAAACTTTTTCCAGTCCAAGGAGTTACCAACTAACTATATTCAATACATCTCACCCTGAGTCACAAAATGTGATAACACACATTTACTTAGAAGTATGACCAGGAAGCTTGAAGTGAAAACACCCAGGAAGCTAACAAAACGTTATACCATGAGTCTCCACACAGAAGGGGAGGAAGAAGAGGAAAAGGGAGGAAAATAAGGAGATAGAAGAGGAACAGAAGTTTCCAAAGGGACTTCAGGTTCGTGTTGTCTCCACACTGAGGTTGGATGTGAGGTTTCCACACATTCAGACCTTCTCCACCTATGGTGTACGCCCAGTCCTCAGTGGCCACGGCCCCACAGACACTGGATGCCAGCGTTTACCTTTCCTGTTCCTGCTTCCCCCACATCTGACAGATCACCAAATGCTGTTGATGTTATCCAATCCTGTGCGAGCTCGTGACTTCATTTCCACCCAATGGCTCACTTAAGAAATCTGACTACGATGGTCTGGATCTTCTAAGCCGTGAGGAGTGGAGAGGGCGGCTGGTTACTGAGACAATGTCAGCTAATCCTAAATGGGGCAGTAGAGGAGAGGAGAAAAAGTCAGTATCCATCAACCAAAACCATCCCAAACGCAGCCCCCACTTGCAATGTCCACGGTGCCCTGTCCTTGTGTCCCGTACAGAACAATCTGGCTTTTCTCTGTCTCTTCTTTTGTTGCTGCCGGTCAAATGCCCCTCTGCTCGTGTTTGGCTGTCTGCAGGCTCCGGGTCCTATACTGTGTCTCCATGAGTCATCAGGCAGGCACGGTTCCAGTGTCTGCAGCCCTCCAGTGAGATACTGGATAAGATATTTGCAAAATGAGATATTTGCAAAATGAGATATTTGCAAAATCCAAAAGAAAGAGGGTTTAAGTGGGTCAACACGGTACTCTACGGAGCAAGCCTGCCGGGCAGGGCAGTCGCAACAGGCCGCTGCCCAGAAACCCTGAAGACAGCTGCTTTGGAACTGGCTCATGCCCACAGCCCTGTCATTTGGGGCTAGCTCATGTAAAAATGAAAATCTTTGTCGGCCTTCAGTAGTCAACGTATTAATTATACATCTCAATTTTGTTGCTTGGGGTGAGACTTCAGTGGATATGGGCCTGTAAGGAACACCTAACTGTCAGCGATATCAGAAAGATAAAGGCCAAGAGCAACTGTCTTATGAACAGTCTGAGGTCCTGCAGGAACGTTAAAGCTCTTTTAGGGTCATTTTGCCCTTTGCAAACCCAGACCTATGAGCAGCAGAACTAGCGTGTGTCCTATTAGCCACTCACAAATGGTTTCTTTTAAAATGTCCTTTCTGATCAGCGGTTCATGGGAGGAGTTTCTCTACCCCAACGGGTCAGGGCAGCCCCTTGTGTGAAGTCAACATTTAAACATGCGGCAGGGTTGTGCTGGACCACCCAGCCTCCCCCAGCTCCCAGCCCAGCTGCCACGCTGCATGTCCCTGCGCTGCCTGGAGCTCTGGGATCCAGGCCACAGAGAAGCTTCGAGATTTCTGACTTCGCTACCAGGGCAACTGATTGCAATATTACACACATCTGGAGAGAGAGACGCATACTTAGGTGGGTGATAGAGGAGATGGCTTGAGAAAATTTTCCAGATCTTGTTAGCAATTTTTGTGGCCATGAGAACCTTGCTTCACCTTCACCTCCCTCTCCATAAAAAGGAGACGTAGCTGTGCACTCAGTGTGCACACGGATTCCAGGGGAGTTGATAAGAGCATCCACTTATAAATACAATGGCTAAGGAGGGTCATTTGGCAAAGGGGAGGCCAGTTTCTGAAGTTGGCTTCAGTTCTAGCAATCATAGAAAGCAAATGAGATCATCACCACGGCCTGACAATTCCCTTACATTTACCCCATTATTCCATCTCATTCTTTTCCTTTTAAACAAAATGTAACTAAAAGTGTGACTTTAATAGACTTGCTCAGTGGCTAATGTTATTGTATTGGTCACTCCATTTCCTTCCTGGGGCAGTAAATACCTGTACTTTTATGGTGTAGACTTTTGTCAGTGCTAATGAGCTTCCCCGTGTTGCTCTGGGCCCAGAGCAGGCATGGCGGCCACTCGTGACTCAGCTTCCTGTGCACCTGGTCCTGACTCGCACCCCAGGGGAAACAGCACCCGCTTCGTGAAATCACCTTGCTTCTCCGAATGAGGGCAGGAGCCAAGGCCCTGATCAGCCACCACTGCGTGCTGAGCCCACGTCCTCCCGAGCTCACAGATGGCAGCTCTCGGCTAGCTGAGCTGGCCTCCCGCTATTTCACTTCTCCCATGACATGGCTGTGCTGGGCCCACAGCCTGGCCTTCTCACACCAGAGCCAGAAGGCTGCCCTCAAGAGCACTAGGCCGGCTGCTTCCATTCAGCAAATAGGGAGAAAGGGGGACTTCTCCAGCCCCATTGGGGCAGGTGAGCACTTGCTGGGAACCTTGGAGCATATCTGGGAACACACAGACCTGCAGGGGCGCCTCCCTCATGCTCACAGCCTCATTCGCTCCAAGAGGGAAAACATAATCATCCAGAAGGCCCAACAGAAAAAGGGCTTGAGGAACCAAACCAAAGTCTATTCCAACAACCTAGGCGTTCATATCCCCGAAGTACACAGAATGTTACTAACTGGCTAAAAGTATTTGCGTACATTTTAAACTTGATCGCAAGCTCCTTTGCGTAAAATCAAAATCAGAGAGATCGGCCTTTGAGCTGAAGGAGAAATTTGTATGGTTTGATCAGTACGGATGTGACAAACCTGGGATCTGGCGGAACGTTTTTAGAACAATTGTATGCAGTGCACTCGCAGTGCTCGGTTATGGAGGGCGACTGCCTTATTTCAGAATGTGCGGTGCTTGAGGGTTCACAATTATCTGAAAGAAAAATCCCCAGAAATAAGATGTCAACAACTTCATTTTTGTAGCCCCATATTGATGACTGTGAAAAACTCTTTGGCATCAATAAAACTTGAGTGATTGCCTTTTCCAATTGTCCAAAATGAGAAGCAGACCCAAAAAGGCACTTTTCTGCCAAGGGAGATTTCTCTTAATTATCCCTGAAACCTCATTTGCTACAGGCTTAGTAAACAGCCAGAGCCTTTCCTCCCTCTCTCTGACCCCATGGGCGCGCGCGCGCGCGCGCGCGCGCACACACACACACACACACACACACACACACACACACACTCCTGTGCACATGTGTCTGCACACTTGTGTACAAAATGCATACTATGAAGACAAACTAGCAGAGGTCAAGCTGAGTAGGAAAGAAGGCTATTGGACTTGCTAGGTTAAAAATATGGTCGGTGCAAAGAACAAATATAAGATCTTTGCCAAAAGCTTTATCACCAGGGGCCCTGTTTGCTAAGTGGTCCTTCAGCTTTTGTATTTGGATAAATGAGGGTTTGAGTAACTCAAAGTGACTGGCCTCCTAAAACCACACAGAATTCTTCTTTTCCCAATAAAACCTCAAAACTTCTAAATCTCATAGAAAAAAAAGAAAAAAAAAAAAAAAAAGCCGTGTCCCCGAGGACTAAAATAGAAAGAGAAAGAAACAGCAGCCAAGAACATTATTTTCAGTTTCCAGGGGATCGCCTTTCTGTTCACATGCCCGTCATGATTTGTCAAGGAGGTTAAGGGTCCAGCTCACCCCACCAAGATGAAAAACTTGAGGCCAAGAGGTGGCTGCCTGGCGCTGGGCCAGAGCAGGACAAAGGAGAGCACGCACCCTTTCTCAGCCGCGCCAAGGGTGTTCGGTGCTGAAATCCAAGGAACCAAAGCCAGTTTTGCCAAAGACTGTACTTAGGAAGGGCCGAAGGTGAGGGGGAACAAATGATGCTCTGTCTCCCTCGGGGTTTTGAGGATTATTAGATTACCATTCCAAGACAGGAACAATCTGACATGATGTAGTAGTTGGACTAAAGAGTGTAAGGCTGAATCAAAAACAAATTTGTTGAGGTTGGATGGGGGGAAGCTATTTCACTTCCCCCAGCCTGACTGTTTTCTTCTCCTGTTGATTCATTACTGCCACAAACCCTAACACTTTCACCATGGGACGACTATTACTTGCTTTAGCTTCCCAAGTTCCCTTATGGGGGGATCAACTTATGCTTGTCGAACAAGTCAATACCACAAGAGGGGACGATCTCAGGCTTTGACCCCAAGCCAGGACTCTCTGGTCCTTCCCCCAGCCCCTTTCTCTTTCTTCTCTGTCCTCTCTCTATCATGGTATTGGCCCCAATGACCCTCTCCCATGCACACTAGTACTGAGAGTTTAGGCAAAGAGAGTTTAGACAAAACCTTTCTGAGCATTTTCTTGTATGTGAAACAAAACACTCCACGAGGCCTAACTGATAAAGTGACTGAGACTGCAATTATTTGAGAAGGACTGGCCTAATCACACAAGCCCTTTAAAAGCAGAGAGTTTTCTCTGGTTTCCTTACGGCGCGTTGGCCTGTGAGCTCCCAGGGGCTTGTTGGCAAACTGCAGCACAAAGCTTCACGTGAGGGGCAGGTCGCCGCTCCATCCGAGGGAGCTTGACCACTGAGACAGCTTGACCGCCTTCCTTCCAAATAAGTAGAAATAGGGAACAAGCTGGCATACTTTTGTTTAAAGTCTGACCCATTTTTCAAGATTGCCATTGTTCTCTCAAATTCACTTTCCTTCCTTTGCTTCCTGTACATGAAGAAAGTTCACACTCACACACTCAAAACACATCACAACGCAGAATGCTCATGATGTCACCCCACAAGGACCTCCCTGCAGGGGAATTCCAAGTCAGAGGCCATGCCCCCATTAGGAGCCATTGCCAATCTCGAGCCACTGTCCTGCCAGCCAGTAGGCTGACCATCGCCACCACTGCCGGCGTGTGTCCACGTGGGTCTGAATGGCAGCAGAAGCTGTGTTGGCAGAGAAGGAAAAGAGAAGGGGCCACAGGAAGGTCTGTCTGGGGATGGGCTTTTCCACATGGTGATTTAAGTGGTTCTAAATTGACCGAGATAACACTGGGCTTACTCTTCTTAGCTTTTTCTTCTAGACTTTTTAATTCTAATAAATAAAAGGTCTTAAATAGTTTTACATGAAGGTATAAAAGTATGGAAATCTGGAAAGAGGACAAGAATTAATGCAAGTAAACAAACCTACTTTATAATTTGGGATTAAAGGAAGGTTAGGGAAACTTCTGTTCCTTTGTGTACTCTTCTTGCTTCTGCTTAGGAGTTCTTCATCTTCTTTGCTGCTTTCTCTGGCTACCTACCTACCTTTGTGTTCGAATACCACCCCCTTGATGAAGATGTTCCCTACACTCCTCTCTCTCCCAGGAAGAATTAGTTATTCTCTATAACTAATGCTTTTTTTACTTGTTTCATTTCTCACAGCAAATAATTGATTACCTCTGGTGATCTGTCTAAACTGCAGTCCTGGAGTCACTCACGGACTTCACAAAGACTTATAATGCTGATATCATGGGAGGGCTGCTGGCCCTGGTAAAAACAAAACATTAATCCTGGAAACCACATGACAGAAAAAAGTCTAGAGTCTGGGAGAGGGGGTAATCATGGTGTGGGTTGGTCCAGGCAATGAGTGAGTAAGTCTTTCTCAAGAGAGTATGCTTGGTGACCAGAAAGGAAGGGCTGATGTCCCGCTGGACTTTAAGGTAAGTGTAGGTGCCTTAAGTGGGAGAAATCGTATGCACGCCCACATCACACAGGCCAAGGCTAGCAAAACCTGACTTCTCAGCTTGGTGCTCTTCATGGATGTGTGTTCTGTCCCTCCCCCCCTTCCTGGAAGGCAGAGCTAAGGCAAAAAGGGAAAGCACTGTGGCTTTGAGAGGTGCTCTCCTTCCCTGAGAAGGAACGTGAATAAAGAGATAGGTTCTCTGAGGCTGAATTTAAAAATCTGCACTACAGTGACCTCTTCATCCATCCAACCAACTGCATGTAGGAAGCGCCCACTGTAGGTAGGCTGGGGCAGTGTTAGGTTCTCGGAATAGAAAATCTCCAAACTCTGGGAGCACATAGTCTTCTCAAGGAAGATAAGAGGGGTCTTGATAAGAAGTTGTATCATATCCAAGAAGGCAAGAACAGCCAAAACAAGTGAGACTGGGGTACTAGGGTGAGGACTGAATATTCATCAAAGGTGATGGCAAGAATGGGTCCCCCAGGAGGCCCTGGGCAGGGTCCCTCTGGTGGCGATCCCAGGGAATACAACTAGAGAATGATCATCTTAAGGTTTAACCTGGCATGTGGCTCCAGAGCTGTAACCCAAGAAGGAGAGGCAAGGCCACCAGAATTAAATGTGGCATGAAGAGTCACTGAGGAGCCATTTAAGCAGGGAGGTGTCTTAGCTGGAAGCTGATTTCCTCAATCCACAGAAATACGCACAGTTGGGAAAGAATTCCTTGCTAGTGTTTGAGACACTGAAGCCATGTTGGTTAGGGTAGTCAACCTCAGCTTGAGAACAGTTAAAGGCAACTGGAAGTCTACGAAGCATTTTTTTTAAAAGATTTTATTTATTTATTTATTCATCTGACAGAGAGAAACACAGCTAGAGAGGGAACACAAGCAGGGGGAGTGAGAGAGGGAGAAGCAGGCTTCCCGCCGAGCAGGGACCCTGATGCAGAGCTCGATCCCGGGACTCCGGGATCATGACCCGAGCTGAAGGCAGATGCTTAATGACTGAGCCACACAGGCGCCCCCTCCGAAGCATTTTAAGAAGTGGAATCATTTTAGTAAATTAAAAGACCACTTGGATCACGTGATTTGGAGTTGAAGAGGAGTGGGAAATACAAAGGAGGTAAAGATGGAGACTGTGAGGATGTGGTGATTGGCAGGAAATGGGAGTGAAGGGGAAGAATGGGTGGATGAGGAGATGTAGATGTTGGCCTCAATACCTTCCACCTGGGTAAGGAATGTAGGCGAATCAAAACACACAGAAGGTGGGGACAGAACAAGGAGATGCTTGGTGTATGTCCCGCAGATGTTAAGCTTGATTGCCTGGGGGTCATCTGACGGGAGATGCTTAGGAGGACAATAGGACTGCTGTTTAGGAGAGGTCCATGCAACAGATCATATTTGGGAGCCATTGGCTTGCAAACGGTCAGAGGAAATTGTGGGGAAAAAGGTCAAGAATGTATCTGGGCCTCCACAGTGGGTTGGGGATTTGGGGATGAATCAGATGTTCTTCCTTCCCCTGCAGAATTCAGGTTAGTGCAAAGTCAGAATGCCCACTGCAAGGCAGTAGGCAGGAAGGGAGTAGTAAGTGGTAGGCAGCAGATGGACTGGGAACACTCCAGTTTGCTTAAAGCAATAGGTCTAGTTAAGAAATCACAGGAACTGAGAATAGAAAAGGTAGGTTGAGGCCAGCCTGTGAATAATCAAAATGTTTGGAAGGCAAAGGGGAAATGTCATGAGCAGTGTACCCACAAGTCCAGGGTTCTATGGAGCATTGTCACATTCAACTGTGGGAAAGCATTTCATGATAAGATGATGGGCAGCAGATGGGGAACAATGCTGTATAAAGGGGGAGACGAGAGGCAATGAGGGCTGGTGCCAAGCAAGAGAGGCATTCAGAATACCTAATGACACTAATGACATGGGTACCATCTATTCCAAACAGGTTCCAGCCCAGGCACTGTATAGGCACGAAATCAGACAACTCACGCTGTTGCCAGGGAATCCACAATGGGAAGAGGTAGGAGGAGGTACTGCGGTGAGGATATGACCTGCCTCTGATGAGTGATAAAATATAAAAAGGACATGCAGATGGCCACCATGATGGTTATGATGTAATATCAACAAACAAGGGAAGAATGGCTTCTTGATAAAACGTAGCTCTGCTCTTCACGTGTGCTTTCATGGGACAGGAGAGAAAACTGAGGGGATTCAGACACAGAGAGACCTTGTGAGCTGGGAGCATGCGGGTCACTGAGAAGCACTGCTGGCTTCAATTTCCCGTTCATAAACTTGGCACATTTCAGTCTTCGCACGTCACTCTCCATAGCTGTGGGACCATTTGTCTTACTTTTCCATAGCAATAAAGCTAACCCAGAAATGTAAAAACAAAAGAAAATAAACAGTCACTTTCCCATTAGTTCTAAATGCTGATGGAGGAAGTTGGTGGCAAAGGCATTTCGGGGTCCTGCCCTTCTATTTAAGGTTCAGCAGATGCTAATTTACCTTGGACAGTAGACTTCCAGAGCCACAAAAGGTGGGACCACCCGTGCACTGTGGGCAACTCAGGCTTGCTTCTCCAAGCAACATCTGGGGAAAGCTAGAGCATCTGTCCTCACATGCTGCAGTGGAAACAGCATTGCAGAGCTCTAGAACAGCACATGGGAAGTGGTCCAAGCTGTAGGCAGAGGTGTCTAAGGTGTTTTTGCTACATTCACCCCCCCTCCTGTATTCCCTTCCTCTGAGTCCAGCAAAAAGGAAGCTCAGGAGCAATGGAAATCCCCATCAAATTGTAGCCCAGCCTCTGCTTATAAACCTCTGGCCATAGGGACTTCAGTTCCTCACAAGGAGAACCTACCATCTTTGAAAATTCTGGATTATCGGAGGCTCCCTTTTTGTTTTTCTGAACTCCCCCTCTCCCTGGCTTCTACCTATTAACCCCTTTGGAGGGACCAAGATGCAGTATGGCTTTTAGGTGGTTCCTTCTGGAATTTTTATAGCAGCAACATAATGATCCTATTAAAAAAAACACACATAGCAGGACTAGGTGAAGACCCTGACAATTGGAGACCCCAGAATTAAGCACTGGTACTTTCTGTACATGACCTCTGGGCTTTCCCTCTGCTTCACCAGCTGCTTCCTCTGGCAAGTTGATGGTGTATGTGTGTGTCATGGGGGAAATTCTCTCTTTCAATTTTGGCCATTTTTTCTCTTGGACAAGCAGGTTACCTGGGCAAGACACCAGCTAATACAAAATGGAAACATTTTGTTTGGGGAGGAGGTGGTCAGAACTCAGTGATTTCTGCTCTTTGGACTTGGCTCAGTAGAGGCAAAGCTGACTCCCAAGTCATGTTCCCACTTTCCTTTTGCTCTGTCGCACTGCTCTTCTAGTCACTCCTCCTAATTGGAGAAAACTTCAAAGGCAAGACCATATGGCTTCCTCTTCAGCCTTGCTTCTCTGGATTCTTCTATGCTGTGGAAATGAACCCTAAGCCACCCATACCCGGTACCACCTCTCCGGGCTGAGATACGTTTGCAGGGGTTCCAGACATCTCTTATAACTCCCTGGAGCTAAATCTTACTTTGGATTGGGAGAGAGTTCACCTTCATTTATTATCCTCCTCTAATTTGATCTATACTTTATTGCTCTTTACATATATTCTTCTGTCCATTATAAGGGTGAGCCTGGTTGTTTCATCAATAACCAAGATTCTTTTTCTGTGTTAGAGTCTTTTTCATTCTTTTGGATGCAACATAAGAGGGTATTATTTTTTTACAATTCAATAGTATTTCTTGAGTGCTTGACATTAAGATATATATATATATATATATATAGCTTGACATTAAGATATATATATATATATATATAATTATTGTTACTTAAATTTTTTTCCAGTGTTCCAAGATTCATTCCCCATTCCCCACACCCAGTGCTCCACGCTTTAGGTGTCCCCAGTACCCACCACCAGGCTCTCTCATCCCTCCACCCCCCTCCCTCCAAGTCCCTCAGTTTCTTTCTGTGTCCAAAGTCTCTGTTGTTTCATTTTTCTCCCTGGATTACCCTAGTTACCATTTACTTTCCTTCTCCCACTGTCCTCCAGGTTACCCCTCATGCACCGCAAGTAAGTGAAACCATGTGATACTTGACTTTCTCTTCTTGGCTTATTTCACTCAGAATAATCTCTTCCAGTCTAGTTCATGTTGCTACAAAAGTTGGATATTCATCCTTTCTGATGGAGGCATAGTATCCCATTGTATATATGTACCACATCTTCTTTATCCATTCATCTGTTGATGGGTACCTTGGCTCTTTCCACAGTTTGGCGATTGTGGCCATTGCTGCGATGAACATTGGTGTACATATGGCCCTTCTTTTCACTACATCTGTATCTTTGGGGTAAATGCCCAGTAGTGCAATTGCAGGGTCATAGGATAGCTCTATTTTTAATTTTTTAAGGAATCTCCACACTGTTTTCCAAAGCGGCTGCACCAGTTTACATTCCCACCAACAGTGTAAGAGGGTTCCCCTTTCTCCGCAGCCTCTCCAACACTTGTTGTTTCCTGTCTTGTTAATTTTGGCCATTCTGACTGGTGTAAGGTGGTATCTCAGTGTGGTTTTGATTTGAATTTCC
>PITA01024029.1:0-27011 GCA_004023965.1 Spilogale gracilis
CTACCTGTGATTTCAGAGTCTCCATTGCCAATTCCTAGGAGACCACTGGAATTGCTCAAACTTTAGGTCTCATCCCTTTTCTTTTTCTACAAATTTTTCTGGAGCAAATTGATTCACTGCCATAGTTTCAGTGATTTTCTACATCTTGATGACTTCAAAATTTATATATTTAGCCTGCATGATTCTTGAAATCTCAGTTTCTGTATATTTATTACATTCTTGTAATCTCCTACTTGCTACCTTCGAAGCAGCACAGACACAACTTGTCCAAATCTGATCCCAATTGTTGCTATCCTTCTCAACCTTCTCCAGGTCGGTAAATGATAAGACCACCATCCCTCCACTCCAGGCAGAATCTATCAAGGAAGCCATTCTTGACTCCTCCCTCACCCTCACCTTTGCAGTCGGTCATGAATTCTCAATCCTAAATGAATTTCTAAGACTCCACTTATTTCCATTCCTACCCCACCACCATGATCCAAGCTTCTGTCATTCTTTTTGTCTTAGACAACTCACTCTTTAGCCTTGGTGAACTCAGAGATTAGGGAATAATCTCTAGTAATTTACTGGCCCTTTAGTAAAATTAGAAATCAGAATATAAACCAAAGCCAATACACCTGAAAAAAATAAAGCCCATGTCTCCATGTCTAAGTAATAATAAGCTGAAGAAAAAAGTCACAACAGGTATCACAAAATGTTTAGAATTACATAAAATAATTTTGTATAAAAATTTGCATGAAATCAATATTTAGAATTGTGATTCAAAAGCTTAAATGAAAATACTGGGAAACAAGAAAAATCTCACATTAACTAATCTTTAATCTAAAAGAAAAACTAGAATAAGTAGAATTTTAAAATGTAGAAGAAAAGAAATTATAAAGAAAGAAAAGGAGCAGCCACAACAAAGAACTAAAAAATACCTAGTTAATCAACAAACTAAATCGTAGTTTTCTGAAAGAAACTAATCCAATAGACATATATAATTCCAGGTTATAAAAAGAGAGATTTAATTTTTAGAAAGAAGGGATCTATAACTTTGATATAACTGAGTCTTTAAAAAAATCATGACATACTGAGGTGCCTTTGTGCCTCAGTCAGTTAAGTGTCTAACTCCTGATTTCTATTCAGGTCCTGATCTCAGGGTCGTGAGATTGAGCCCTGTGTTAGGTTCCGTGTTCAGCTGGGAGTCTGCTTAAGTTTTCCCTTTTCCAGGATGCCTCGGTGACTTCAGCTTACGTCATGAATTCAGGGTCCCAGGATGGAGCCCTGGTTCTCTGGTTGGTCAGAGCTGGGTACTCAGCAGGGAGTCTGTTTGTCCCTTCCACCTCTCCCCCTGTTCATGTGTTCTCTAGCTCTCTATCTCAAATAAATAAAATTTAAAAAAAATTCCCTCTCTCTCTCTTTCTCTCTCTCTCTCCCTCTGCCCCTTACATGCTCTCTCTCTCCCTCTCTCAAGTAAATAAATATTTTAAACTCATAACATACTATGAATTTATTAATGCAAATATCTTTGGAAACTTGGGATGATTATTCTTAGAAATATGAATTAATAAAAAGACTCAAGAGAGAAAAATAACTCAAAATACTGTGAAAGCTTTTTTTTTTAAAAGATTTTATTTATTTATTTGACAGAGAGATCACAAATAGGCAGAGAGGCAGGCAGAGAGAGAGGAGGATGCAGGTTCCCTGCTGAGCAGAGAGCAGGACTGACTCGGGCCTCCATCCCAGGACCCTGAGATCATGACCTGAGCCAAAGGCAGAGGCTTAACCCACTGAGCCACCCAGGCACCCAAAATACTGTGAAAGCTTTTAAAGAAATTAAATACATAGTTGAAAATCCCCTTCTAACGTATATAACAGGCCTAGGATGGTTTCACAGGTGAATTTTTAATCCAATTTTCAAAGAACTGATAATCTCAGTTTATTGCAAATAGTCTCAGAGAAGTGAAAAATAGAAAAGATCCCCCAATTCATCTTATCAAGCTAGTATAACCACCATATCCAAACTGGAACAAGAACAGCATAAGAAAGGAAAATTAATGACTCATTCACCTAATAAGCATGGCTATAAACTACTAAATAATACATTATAAAATCTGGCCTCTCTGTGTACCACTGACTCCATACTATTTGACCACACTGGTTCTCATATTTGAGAAATATAAATTGGAATCTTCCAGTGATGTTTAATTGGATTTAACTGGGCTTTTAGCCATTTTCTTTAAGGTTCCACGAGATGTTTTTATCTTTTTTTTTAATCTGTAGGTTTTGACTAATTCTAGTAGTTTCTGTTACCTGACTCTTTTCATCTGTCTTCCTAGGTTCTCATTCCTAACTTCTGTCCCTCCTGCCCCTCTATCCTGGGAGTTAACACCTAGGGCCTGACCTATTACTCCTCTCGGTTTATATCCACTCCCTTGAAGAGCACGTCATTCACAGATATCCAGCAATCCTCATCATATCAGTAACTCTCAGACTGAAATGTTTTCCCTCTGCTGATCAGAACCCAGACCTGCCAGATACTTATTCCCATTGTGCATATCACTCCACAAGTTTAATTTGACTAAAACTGTTCTTTTTCCTCTGTCAAAAAACTGACTTCCAAAATCCTTGTCTTCACATCACTTTTGCCACTGTCATAGTTTTCACTACGAAGCTTGCCAATCTGGCATTATCATCTTGAATTTCTCCTTTCATTAGCTGCAGCCACCTGATTCAGTCCTTAATAATATATCTCATATTTGTCTCTTTCCATCTAGTCATATTTCAGCTGTCCTTGCCCAAGGGCCTGTCATGAATATATAGAACACAGCATCTTCAACAGCCTCTTGCTTTGCTCCAAACCTCACTGCTCACCACTGCCTGTTTTTTGTTAAAGCATCCCATTCGTCATTATATCACCATTTTCTGTTCTTCTGTGGTTCACTATTTTTTACTGTAACAGGGCTGTGGTTCACTATTTTTTACTGTAACAGGGTTGTGAAATGTTAAGACTCCTCAAAATCTGCTCTTAAAATCTGATTAGCATCATTTCCCTTTTCTAGTCTGAATATCTCCATGTCCCATAGTACAATAATCATTATAAATTAGATCATTATAAGTCAATCATATTGAAAGCTAAAATAAAGACCTCCTACTTGAGAATTGTAAATAATATATTTGGCTACAGAACTAATATTATATTTTTAGTCACATCATGCTTTATTTTATTTAAAATACATAAAAACTGAAAATTTGGAGTGATTAAACTGAAAAAGGAGTTGATTAATCAATGGGCATTTTTTAGCAGATTATTTTCTTGTTTTTTTGGTGGTTGTTTTTAAGTGTTAACTTGCTTATGACAAATAAGTTGTAAAAAAAAAAATTGGGGGGGGGATGGTGACTAGTCTTTGAAAGGAAACATTTGGCTGTGATTGTTATTTGTTCCATAGAGGATAGGGAAGACTCTTGATGTGTCTTGTCTGACATTATTGCAAAGGGGTTTATTAAGAAAATTGCCCATAACTTGTACCAAGCTGTGGTTTCTGCATTTTCCCTTTGGCTTATGTTCTCTAATTTCCTAGTCCCAAACCACATCAGTTGTTTCTTAATTTACTTTAAGCCACATATCATCATGACAATGTCTGTTACTCAAGACCCCTGAGTCCCTTGCCAACCTTGGTGGTTATTTAATACAATAGCAGAGATTATGTGATTGACAGTGAAATTAGATCTCAAGCTGATACCAAAAACAGTGATCTATTCCAGGTAGTTATCTAGATCTTAGGTTTGCTCTCCCCCTGTTCTTTACATTATCCAAAATTCTTAGATTACATTATGAAAGGATTTCCTAATAACATCAGGAACAGCATCAACATCACAATAATCTACAAGTAGCATTGCTTAAAATAATAAAGTGATTTCTCTTTTATAATTCATTGTGACAGAAATTACTTAATCTTATTTTTTAAATTTAACTTTTCTATCTTCTTGAATGTTTATATCCACAACTTTTGTCTCATGAGTATTGTTTGTAAAAACATAAATATTATGTTTGTTTGCCCAATTCCATTTTGTCCTTCAATTTTATAGCAATTTTTGTTTTAAGTGTATACATTGAGAATACATATTTTTACTTAACTAATATTTTATCCCAATTTAGATAATTACATTATTTATATAACTTAAAATGAAGTTCATGATATTTAGGTTATTTAAAAAAGTATCCTTAAGGTTTATTCCCCCAATTCTCGAAAGCTTCAAAACAAGAAATGAGATTGCCAAATTTTGGCTATTAAACTTCAGGATCATATATGCCTTTAGTATCATCTTTTAATCTTTAAGCAAACATATTGATAAATTTCTTGGAGTATCTGCAGAAATAATTTCATTTAAAGTAGAGTAATTCATTAGCGAATCTTATTTAAATAAATTTAATGAAAATGTACATTTTATCAAATATTAGATATTTTTCTCTAATGGGAATAATATTTCACAATTCTTATTTCCCTAGAACTTTTTGAAAAATGTTGTTTTCCAACCCCTTTTCATAAAGAAAATCACACACTCAAACATTTCTAGCCTCAGAGTCGATTGCAAATATAATTTTACATGTAGCACTTCTTACCTTGAGATGAGATTTCTTAGCCAGCATCGTACACTGCTGTTTCTATCATTAATTTCTCATTGCCCGGTAACCTCACTACTACCTAAAAATGTGTTCCACTGGCTCATAAACAATTATATCATCAATCCCCTCTGTGTGTAACAAGAGACCTTAACCACAGAACTGGGAAATAAAAGGAAGAATTATGCCAGAAGTAGCAAGGGTGCCAGAAACCTGCTTTGCAGTGATTGGCTAAATGGGGCCAACCAGTTGAGTTTCATTCATCAGACTTGTTGAGTTAACCTTTACAAGCTTTTTTTTTTTTTTTTCATTTTCTCTATTTTTCTTTTCTGGAGTCTCCTTTGATTTCATGCTGGCTTTTTAAATTGAGGATAAAGTTAATTCACTTAACAATGCCACAGCTGGAATTAAGTATGCTTCTTCTCCTACCGCTGAGGGGAGGGGCGATTGCTGGTTGGTGGTGTCTTATTGGATGCCCAACACCCTTGAGGGCTGTTGCTGAATCAGTGGTGCCTCTAGCGACAGACAAGAAGTTAACTAATTATGAACAGATGGTTTGGCAGACACCTTGTTAGCTTGCTGCTGCGTAGGTGTTTGGAAGGAGGTAAAGGGGAAAGTTTGAGGTAGAAGGTGTGGTTAAAAGTCCCACTGACAAGCCTGGGGGAGCTTTGATTGATCCTAATCTATTCTTTTTGTCAGCAACCAGCATGCTTCTGGCAGCAACAGCTTGGTAATAACAGAGATTTGTGGCCCTTAAGCTCTTGTGGTGATAGTCAGCACACAACCAGTCAACTCGCTCCTTAAAAGGCCCCCATTTAATTGGCCACAGTGGTGGGAAGAGAAATGAGATGTTAGGTCAAGGTACAACACATGGCCTACCTGAAATGGTTCACAATGATCTAAGGCACAGATGTCATCTTTTATTGGAGTGATTCTTTTATGGCCTGACTGCCATAGGAGAAGCCTTGAGAAAAGGGCTGCAAGAGTCTTCAGTAAAAGCCATGCAAGTATACATGAATTACCTAGAGAAAAGGGCAGATGCAGAAAGGATAGGGAACAGACATATTAGACTAAATTGTGACTAAGTCCGATGAAGGATATGGATTTTCAATTTATGAAAAGGAAGATTTCTTGGGAAATCAGTAGAATTAATTCAGTAGAATTAAATAATTAAGAATTAAATATTCTTTAAATTGAATAAATTGGAAAATCACACACGTCTGGTATTCAACTGTATAACTGTAACCAAAAACACATTTTTTCCATTATCCACAAATTTGTATACCATACTTATACTTGGTATCCATCACTTATACCCAAATATTTAGGGTGCTGTAGTCTCTGTACCATAAAGGCTTCCACTCAAAGTCAGCCATAATCAATAAGGATATCATTGTTTTTTTGTTTATTGTCTCCTAGATCTGTTGTCTGAGTTTTATCAACTTAATCTAAAACTCTAAATTTTGTGGATACGAAAAAACAAAAACCTCCATGATGTCTGTGGAGGATTAGTTTAGCTACCAGGAAACACTGCTCTTAGAAGACCTGCTAAATATTTTCAAATTTTGTCCTTTACTTACTGGTTTTCTTGTGTTAGTTGTTCAGGGTAGTGTCGATAATACAGATGTTTTATAGATCACTTCAAACAGTATGGATAAATATGTAAAAGTGATTATGTAGCCTCTCTTACTAGATTGTCACTTACAACTTTACAGCATTTATTAGTGAACTCATAGATGGCAGAAGAGTTACAAACATGACCAGATAGACTCATTTCTATGCTCTGCCTTTACACAAAGTACACATGAACAGTGTTGTGTGTGTGTGAATATGTGTGTATGTGTGCATGTGAATATAGTTATTGTTTTCCTGAGAATGGTTTACACAGACTTTCTTTTTTTAAATTAGCTGTAATTCATTTTAAATGCCCAGAATTCTACATCTTGCATTACAGTGTAACCAGGAGAAACTTGGAATAAGAAAGACAAGAAGTGAGACAGTGTAGAGCATGGGATCTGTAGTTAGCTAGTTTGGGGCAGGGATGTAATACTGAGCAACAATATGTCCTTGAGAAAATTGTTGACTTCTTAGGTTATGGTTTCCTCATCTGTAAAAGCACCTGTCCTACCCGATTTACCACAGCTTGTTGGTATAAGTAATAATTGACTTAATGTACATAACGTTTTTAGCTTCAGGACTGGCACAATTTTTGTGCAAATATATGTTCAGTAAAAATGAGGCAGACAGTGAGGTGCATTATTCTCATATAGTTCTGTATTTAAATGGTCTGACACCACGGGCTTTATTTCACAGAAACAGGGAATCCAAAAGGCTGAGGATCAGTCAAGTCTAAAAACAGAACTTAGGGGTGCCTGGGTGGCTCAGCTGATTAAGCGACTGCCTTCAGCTCAGGACATGATCCTGGAGACCCGGGATCGAGTCCCACATCTGGCTCCCTGCTCGGCGGTAAGCCTGCTTCTCCCTTTCTCACTCCCCCTGCTTGTGTTCCCCTCTCTAGCTGTGTTTCTCTCTGTCAAAATAAAAAAAATCTTAAAAAAAAAAAAAAAACAGAACTTATTTGGGTCATTAGGTAAGGAAATCGTACAGGGCAAAAGAGTTCAATAGGGCCTCTTTGGTGAAGGGAAGTTTGCTTCCAGCAACATACCTGCCTGCCCCACACTGAGAGGTGACACTGGGAACTCACAGATCAGTGCTCTAACTCTGCAGAGCTTCTGTTTGAAAAACACCAGCAACAGGCCAAAAAAGGATGGCATTTCTTCAGACTACTGTGTGATTGATCTGATTAACTGACTGGTGTCACTTGATCATGGTGCCTTGCATACAGCAGGTGTTAAAGATTTGCTGTGAAAAGAATCCCATTTTCTAAGGCCTTCATATTAGCTGATGAAAGCTGATTGAGCAGATCAATAAGATCAGACCCCCAAATTTCTAATTCTTTAATATTGAACTACCACTAAATCCTCTTTTGTTTGCTTATTTTGTTATGAACTGTGGGCTAAGAGTGCTTGCGGTATATTATTTTAAGACCTGGGTGCATAAATCAGTTCACTTTTTCTTATTTATATAAATGTCTATCACTCACCTACATCCCGGTGGCTTGCTTTATCATTTGATCGTTTATATTAGGACATTTCAATTATTATGACAGTCTATTTTAAAGGAGAAAATATCTATTTGAAACTTGTACAAAGATAAAGCTTTCTGGGGCGCCTGGGTAACTCAGTCTTTAAGCGTCTGCCTTCGGCTCAGGTCATGATCCTGGAGTCCAGGGATAAGCCCTATCCCACATGGGCTCCCCGCTCAGCAGGAAGTCTGCTTCTCTCTCTCTCATTCCACCTGCTGATGTTCCCTCTCTAGCTGTGTTTCTCTCTGTCAAATAAATAAATAAATAAAATCTTTAAAAAAATAAAAGGTAAAGCTTTCTATCACTATTAAGAATACCTGTGTGTTTCACATGGAACCATTTGGATTATATATTTTGCTTTTCACAGACAAATTTTTAAAAATACCCTTTCCTGTATATTATTTCATGTATTTTTTTAAGATTTTATTTATTTACTTGACAGAGAGAGATCACAAGTAGGCAGAGAAAGAGAAGGAAGCAGGCTCCCTGCTGAGCAGAGAGCCCGATGTGGGCCTCAATCCCAGGACCCTGAGATCATGACCTGAGCCAAAGGCAGAGGCTTTAACCCATTGAGCCACCAAGGCACCCTATTTCATGTATTTTTAATCATTTTAAGCATATATCCTCAGGGAACCTGAGTGGCTCAACCAATTCTTGATTTTGGCTCTGGTCATGATGTCAGGGTTATGAGATCGAGAGACCCACATCAGGCTCCATGCTGGGTTTGGAGCCAGTTTAAGATTCTCTCTCTCCCTCTACCTCTCTCCCCCCAGCATTCTCTCTCCCTCTCTCTAAAACACACACACACACACACACACACACACACACACACACACACACACATGCATGCACGCACCATATATCCTCTATTTGTCCCCTTGGAAATAACAGCTTATAGCTTCAAGATTTTTCCAGGATTTACTTTAAACTAGAAGGGGAAGTTTTAGGACCAGAGACTTTGCACAAGAGAGCATTTAGACTACTTAATTCAATAACATATTTTATTTATTTTATGTTTACAGAAGAGAACCAGATTGATTACAGTGATGTGATGTTCAAGTTCACACAATTGAGACTAAAACCCTGAATGTCTGTCACATATTTCTTTTTTTTTTTTTTTTAAGATTTTATTTATTTGACAGAGAGAAACACAGCGAGGGAACACAAGCAAGGGGAGTGAGAGAGGGGGAAGCAGGCTTCTCGCCAAGCAGGCAGCCCAATGTGGGGCTCGATCCCAGGTCTCCAGGATCATGACCTGAGCCGAAGGCAGTCGCCCAACCAACTGAGCCACCCAGGCGCCCCGAAAAGTTTTATATGTATATTTAAATTTTTAGAATAATTTGATAGAAATGCAAAGTATACTTATGAGAAAAAATGAAGTTGTTAACATTATAATTTTATATAAATAAGAAAACCTTATCTTGCTTAGGGAATGTTCTGCTGTTTTAATGATTAGCATAGGAGCCATTCTTAAATCAAACTTCTTATATCTATTGTCTCAGGATGTCAAGACTTCATGGTTTGTAGAGCTTTTTGTTCAATAGAAGACTAAACAAAACTAGGACCTTCCAATTATACTTCAGAAAATATCTAAATGCTTAAAGTCTTTCTCAGTAAAATTTTACCAGAATTCACAAAAATCATTATCTATGTTAACATAGACAAGGCACGTGCAATGATATTTTCTGCATTAAGAATTATCTAGGCTAATAATGGGTTTTACTCCCTTTTTGAGGGAGCCTGGGATTTGTCAGGTGAAAATCTAAAGAGATAGTGAGCAAAGAGGTGACTGAACACAGGGCCAGGCTTCTGAGTTTCTCCACTCACATTCAAAAGGACAGTGTGGTAGTTCAAAAATAACTTCTCTGACACTCATCTCTTTAGGAGGTGGAGCCCAGTGCTTCTGTCTTTGAGTGAGGACTAGATTTACTGACTTCTCTGGAACAAGCAGATTATGCCAAACATAATCGCATGGGCTACTTTAATACTTCCTCCGGAAAGCATCATGGCTTCTGCCTTGCCAAATCTCTGGGATCACTCATTAGGGAGGAAGCCAACAGCCATGTCTTGGGGACACTCAGACAGCCATGGGAACAGGCTCATGTGAAGAAGTACAAAGGCCTTTGAGAACAGCCACGTGGAAGCAGATCCTGCTGTCCCAGTCAAGGTTAGAAAGACTCTAGCCTTACCCCTCATTCACCGCCAGTAAGTAAAACCATGTGATACTTGACTTTCTCTATTTGACTTATTTCACTCAGCATGGGAGAAGGAAAGTAAATGGGAAGTAGGGTAATCCAGGGAGAGAAATGAAACAACAGAGACTTTGGACACAGAAACAAACCGAGGGACTTGGAGAGAGGGGGTGGAGGGATGGGAGAGCCTGGTGGTGGGTACTGGGGGCACCTATTGTGTGGAGCACTGGGTGTGGGGAATGGGGAATGAATCTTGGAACACTGAAAAAAAAATTTTAAGTAACAATAAAAAAAATAAATAAATAAAAGAAAGACTAGCCTTGTCCCATTGTTCTGACAAAGTAGGGCCACAGGTTCTATCATTTCATTAAATATTAGTAAATACTTCATGATAAAAATGGCTCAGGGCTCAAATAAGTGTGACAAAGTCAGAATAAACAGAGTTCAGAAGACTTTTTTCCTGCAGAATTTCAAAAAATATTTAATGTGCGTGATATGTACGTTGTGACTTGGATGATTCTAGTTCTAAAAGGACTTGACTGCCTTCATTTGATCCTAAATTTTGGTAGGATGCTTTTCTAAAATTTGTAGACCTGACTAGTAGGAAAGAGCTCTTTATCACTAATTTGGTGACAAGACATTCTCACCAATGACCAAATCTTAGAGCCAGATAAGTCTTCCAATATTGTAATGGATTATACACATGCAACTAACAGATAGAAACAGGGTTGTCATGCAGGTGTTCAGTGTAAGATAGAGGTACTAATAATCTATGTCTTAATAATACATTTTCCTATGCTATATACTCTCCTAAATGCTTCTGAATAATAAAATCTATTTTTTAGTCAACAAACTAAATTTCAGAAAAATGGTTAATAGTTTGAGGTAGAAAACTGTCAAAATGGCTCGGTGGGGGATTCAAATTTTCCTCCATATGCTCCTAGGCTGTCTCCACTATGATCCTGGCATATCTAACTCTATCTGGATTTCTCCACTTCTCTACTCACTGCAGTTACCCAGAGCCTTGGACATACCTCTTTCCTCTGCGTCCTCTACTATTCCCTCCCACACACACTTTTTAGTGACTATCAACAATTCTCAATCTTTAAAGAATCTTTTTCTAACCAATGCTTATTGATCATTTATTATATTTTAAGCACTGTATTTACTATACCTGCTAATTTACATGTGAAGAAACTTAAAGATAAGTAATTTCTTCAAGGTCACACAAATTTTGAAGTTATTGAGATTAGCTCATAAATTTTCTGTACCATTTGTAGGGTCTCAACATACACGACCATATTTCACTTATTAATGTTATGTGTTCCTTTTTGTTTCATAGAAAATTATATGTACTGTATAGTTTAATTTTGAACATTATATATATATATACACACATAGTTTTAACTATTATATATATACATATGTGTGTATTTTATAATATCACTTTTCAACTACATTATAGATGAACTAAAAAGAAGGAGTAACATCTTAAGAAGATACCAATGCCTGGCAATTTTAAGTAAGCTGATTGGCGTGATGTGATGTGGTAGAAACATTGTAAGCAAAAAAACCAAAGAAAGCACTTTTATATTCATTGATGTTCCCGTTAAACGGCTTTGATAGTTATGCTCAGTAAAAGTGAAGCCATGCTTGCTTTGTAATGTGTACATGGATCTTTATGATCTAACTCTCACTTCCTTTTCAAGCCTTCGGCTTGTATTTCCATCATTCACAGGCTTGGTGATTCTCTATCCACACTCTATGCTCTCTAAGCAAAACCACAACTTTCCACTTTGTTATTGCATGTGCAATGTTTTGCTTTGCTTTGGTTTTGGTTTTAGTTTCCTGCCTGGAAAACTTCTACTCATTCTTCAAAACCCAGATCCATAGTTCTCCTTTTGGCAAGAAAGCACTCATTCCTTTTTCTCTGAAGTCTGTTAGTGTGTGTATGTATGTATGTAGGTATGTATGTATGTGTTTATTTATTTAAAGATTTTATTTATTTGACAGAGAGAAACACAGCCAGAGAGGGAACACAAGCAGGGGAAGTGAGAGAGGGAGAAGCAGGCTTCCCGCCGAGCAGGGAGCCCGATGTGGGGCTCGATCCCGGGTCTCCAGGATCATGACCTGAGCCAAAAGCAGTCGCTTAGCCAACTGAGCCACCCAGGCACCCCTGTTAGTGTATTTAAAGCATTGCTTGATGCTAGCTCTAAGTGCCCCCATATTTATCCTTAAGCAGCTCCAGTCATGCAGAATAGAAAACATTTTATAATTATTAAGAACATGAACTTTGAATATAAAAAAACTGAATTCAAATTTTGACTCTGTCCCTAAATAGCTATAGGACCTTGGTCAAGTTGCTTAACTTTTCCTCTCAGTCTCTTTTGACATAAAATAACAGTATTAATAATCTTACAGATTCTTGCAAGGTTGATATGATAAAATATATAAAGTGCCATGCATTTATAATTGTGTAATATGATTCAATAATAATTAATATATCTTTATATTTCACTAATTAATACTGTGTCTGAAGTCCCACTTAATAAATTTTTGCAGAAGGAATATATGAAAAATAAATACTTGTATATCCATATTTCCATTATACACAAATAAAATACACAATATGACCATAATGGATTCTTGCAGAATCAAATTAAAAAGCACAAATCTAGGGGTGCCTGGGTGGCTCAGACAGTTAAGTTTCCAACTTTTGATTTCTGCTCAGGTCATGATCTCAGAGTCATGAAATGGAGCCCCCATTTGGGCTCTGCACTCAATGGGGAGTCTGCTTGAGATTCTTTCCCTCTGCCCCTACTCCTACTTACTCTCTCTCTCTCAAAGAATTAAATAAATATTTTTGAAAAAGCACAAATTAGTGATAAATTGTCTTAATTTTGAAACCTGAAGAATACAATTAATAAATTATAGAAATTCAGTGGTGGAAAGAATATTAGAAATTCAAGTGACTCGGACCATTATACCAAATTAGTGCCTAAACCCACACTTCCCAATGGTCTTGTCCAGAGTGCTTTTCAAGTTAGCAAGATATTCAAATTACGACTGGAGATGAAGTGTGGCAGCAATATGGTAGCCATACTTCATAGCCAACTAAGACTTAAGACTTGGTCACTTACACCCATATGGCCACAGCTTTTTAAGTTAAGACCTAGAACTTCCAGATTTCTCTTCCTCCTTCTCTCCATTTACTTCTAAAACACTTTCTCAATAAAAAAGAGACATCTAATATTGTAAAAACTCTCTCACTCCCATTTGTCTTCCAGCCTAAGATTTTCTTGAGTGAGACAAGGTCTAGAGAAGTATCTTATTGCCTTTGGCTATTGGATGAATCTCTCATGGCTGGGACACTTCCTTTAGGGAGGTATATATCTATTCTCAGTTTGAGGAAGTCTATGCTGGCTCTTAGATTTTTCAGTATTTATCTAGCATGGAGTAGTAACTGAGATAGTATAAAGTACCCAAATTCTAGAATAGATTCCTCAGATCAAAGTCTGCCTTTACCACTAACTACGAATCCTGGGACACATTTCTTACATTTTCTCAATGTCAGTTCTCTCATTTGTGAAATGAGAATGAGAATATCATCCAAAGAGTATATAAAGTTTGTTCTGAGAATTAAGTTCACTCATGTAAGGTATTTAGATTAATTCCTAGTTTACAGTATGAGCTCAATACCCATTTTGATTTAATTTGAATTTATAGCTATTTCATTGAATAAGAAATTTTATTCAAAATTTTAAATTCATCTTGTTGTTTTTAATTTAATAGCTTTCAGTTCTTTCACTGTTCCTTCTTTATAGCCAGGATTTATAGAAACAGGAATTGGGACACTGAGTAAGCATTCACTGGGAGACTGTTGAATACATTGGAATCTCTGTTTGGACTTGGTCAGTATCAGAATTTTGGAAAAGAAAACAGATTTCTTAGTCCTTACTTTTATTGCAGTAATATTTTAATCTCCGAGTCCTATTAAGGCTTTTACTTTTCAGCCAGTGCAAAACACCATGACAAATTGTTTTTTTTTTTTTTTTTTGCTTATATTATTTACTTCTATCTCTAGAGAAATATCTTAAGGACCCAGGACCTAGTATTTAGAGACAGTAAAAAGTAGGTAAATAATAGTCATTTTTATCTGACTTTACCTTGAGGAAATGGGCTATCTTGTTCACTTTGCAATCACTTGTGAGTAGTCTATTATCTGGTGTCATACAGCTCATTTAATACATGTTCCATAAAAGAATCCTTTGAACATATATCTAATGTGTAAGAAGATTTCTGTGATGGAATATTTGTTGTCAACTCAGCAACCTCCCTATTCTGATTAAATCATTTTGCCACTGTCTATAGCAACTTTATCAAACCAGCTCTACTTTTTTAAAACTCCAAAAAAAACCCCAACCCTTTCAAAGTTGGTTAATGATCTCCCCTTAAAATTCATAAAGAGAATATAAAGAATCACAGAGGACTTTCTCAATTTTCTTGATGCCAAACGTTAACTTACTTCTATAGCTCCCCTTGTTTCCTTTTCCTTGCCTTCCACAAAGAAGGGGTGCCCTTTTCTATTTAAGGCTTTAACCTCCATTATTAATACAACTTATTTCATTATTTCTTCTTGGAAAGTTGGCATTATTGATTGTCTCATATGGAGTCTTGTTTTATTTTTAAGATTTTATTTATATATTTGACACAGAGAGAGATCACAGGCAGGCAGAGAGGCAGGCAGAGAGGGAGGAGGAAGCAGGCTCCCTGCCTAGCAGAGAGCCCGATGCAGGCCTCGATCCCAGGACCCTGAGATCATGACCTGAGCCGAAGGCAGAGGCTTTAACCCACTGAGCCACCCAGGCACCCTCGGATGGAGTCTTATGAACTTTTAAAATGTTTGTCTGAGTCAAAAAAAAAAAGAAAGACAAAGAAAGAAAGATGAAAGAAAGAAAGAGAGAGAGAGAAAGAAAGAAAAAAAGAAAGAGAAAGGAAAGAAAAGAAGGAAGGAAGAAAAGAAGGAAGGAAGGGAGGGAGGGAGGGAGGAAGGGAGGGAAGAAAGAAGAAAAGAGAAAGAAAGAAAGAAAGAAAGAGAGAGAGAGAGAGAGAGAGAGAGAGAGAAAGAAAGAAAGAAAGAAAGAAAGAAAGAAAGAAAGAAAGAAAGAAAGAAAGAAAGAAAGAAAGAAAGAAAGTAAGTTAGGTGGGTAGGTGATGGAACCCTCCCAGCTCCTTGTCCTTTTCTATTGCTTACCTATTTATTTCCTCGCTTTGTTTTCATTTATTTTAAATTGCTGGGAGGAAGTTGGAATGGGGAGTTAGTGTTCAATGGATACTAAGTTTCAGTTTGGAATGATAAAAATCTTATAGAGATGGTTGGTGGTAATGTTTGTATAAAAATGTGCAGTTAATGCCAGTTAAAAATGATTTAATTGATAAGTTTTTTGTTCATGTATATTTTACAGCAATTAAAAACAAAACAAGTTGCTTATGTTCAATGTTTCTTTTTTTTTAAAAGATTTTATTTATTTATTTGACAGAGAGAGAGATCACAGTAGGCAGAGAGGCAGGCAGAGAGAGAGGAGGGAAGCAGGCTCCCCGCAGAGCAGAGAGCCCAATGTGGGCCTCAATCCCAGGACCCTGAGATCATGACCTGAGCTGAAGGCAGAGGCTTAACACTCTGAGCCACCCAGGCATCCGTTTATGTTCAATGTTTCTATTTCTTCATCTTAGACTAACTCTTTTTTTTTATTAATTTTTTTTCACTAACTCTTAAACTCACTCCAATCTGGATTTTGCTTCCCTCACACAGAAGCAGCTCCTGCTAATGTAACAGATAAATTCACATTGTTAAATTCAATGGGCAGTTTTCAATTCTTACTTGAATTGACCTCTCAGCAGCATTTGGTAACTCTTTTTTTCTCTTTGAAATTCCCTCATCCCTTGTTTTTTGACTCAACACTGCTGGAGTTGCTTTTCTCCACTTGAGCCTCTCCTCTCCCTTACCAGTCCTTTTTTCCTCCATACCTGACCATTATATATTAAGATTTTTTAAAACTCAACCCTAGACATTCTTAGCTTTACTTTGTACCCATTTCCTACAGTTTCCTCCTCAATGTCCATGTTCAGCTACCAACTATATGCAGGGTACTATAAATATCTATTTCTGTGTAGACTTTTTTCTTAGTTCTAGATGCAAAAATCTACCATGCCTTTCAATACAATTAGGTATTTTCAAAATACTTCAAACCGACATATAAAAAAGTAGACTCAGGAATTTTGTCAGCAACTCCCTACCCCTGCTCTTTGACCCCATTCCCATCCCCCAAATATAGACCTTATCCAGTGTGTTCTCACTCAGTGAAACCACCATCCAGCCAAGTATGAAAGCTAGAAGTCATGACACATCTCATTTCCCCACCTTATTTCTCATATAACATCTATTACCAACAACTAGTACTTAAATCTCAAACCTATCACATATTTTCACCTCTATGACAACCATACCATTCACCACCATCACTAAACTTTTCCAACCTACCATAATCTTCATCTGTTAAATTCCAAATTGGATCTTCCCATATCCATTTAGACCTTCTTCCAATCCAAACTTCACAATGCTATGAGAATGATATTTTAGGAATGTAAATTTCATCTTATTAGCCATCTTTATTTAAAACTATCTAATATTTTCACATTGTCCTGATGCTCAGTAAGACCTATGCTTTATTTAGTAACTAACACTTTTGGACCCTCACTTCTGCATTCTTTCTCTCTCTCTCTTTCTCTCCCTCTCTCTCTCTCAAATCCAGTTACACTGACCTCAGAGATTGAGACATGACCTTTGTGACATGTATAGCTGGAGGTTATTTCCAATTGTCATTCATAGCCCAGAATTTGTTGAAGTCTGTTATGTTCTCTATACCAAACTTAGCTGGAAGGGGAAGGCTCATGGTTGGCGCTATACCTGCCTACTAGTTTTACATAGGTGTTGATATGGTGGCTCTAGATAACTAACTAGTCATATGGGAATGACATTGAATATAGACTAAATAAAAAGAGAGATGATTTTAAAAAGTGATGAGTTCCTTAGGTGTAAGATGAAGTAACAGTGGTATCAATAGGCATAGAACACAATAGTAGGAAACTCATATTCATAGTACTGGAAGCTTGAACAAGCACATATTATGTGTCATGCATTATACTATGTCTTGGCCATTTCTTTAGTGAAGAAGTATTAAAAGGAAACTGGTTCTGATATACCACTATAGGACCATTTAAAAATTCTTGCAGAAACTCTTTAGAGAGTTACCCCTTCCTGAGGAATTCAAGAAAGATTTCACAGGGATGATATTTTATGTGGAGCCTGAGGTTCGATAGTAGCTTGCCAAATGGAGAAGGGCAGATGGAATTTTAAGTGGAGGGAGGAAAACATAGATGGAGTTAGATTTAACACACTTTTAGTTGGGAAAAAAAAAAGTCTTCAAACATGAAATTTTATCCTAAAAGAACACAATTGTCTTCCATTCTATAACATTGAAAACAGTTTTGAAATAAAATATTACCATTTTTATTATTTATAATCAAAATCTTGGGCCATCGGTCTCTTTTCCACCAAACAGGATGTTGCCATTAGGGTGACTTGCATCCTGCTGAAAGCAGTATGTCTGATGTTTAAGACACAAAGACATTGTTTAAAGAAGCCTTATGATTTTGAACAAACTGGCCCAGCAGGGGGGGTTTAACCTGCCCTCCCTAACAGGCACAACAGCCTGTGTTTGTAAACAGAGCCTTATTGCACTAGTGAGAGCGGACACAGAACAGTGTCAGCTCATTAATTGGGTGTCAGCTCCCTGCAGGGAAGAAAGCTTAATGAGTCATCTCATCATAAAGAGCTGGAGCTCAAGGGAGGGGCAAATGGCTTAGAGAAAGGGAGAAAGATTTGTCCGCAATAACTACGTGTATAGAAAAGCCTGAAGCCCACCTGTTGGGCTAAAGAGAGAGCAGCATTTGGGAACGGATGGTTTCTCTGTATTCTGCTATTCAAAGGGAAACCTGAGTTTATGAACATACAAATGCAGCAATTACTGGTGCACATATCCATGTGTCCTGTGAGGATAATAAATTAAAATTATTCAAAACATATTTTTGTATAAAGTTTATGAAGTTCTTCTCTATTCTATTCCTAGTAGAAAATTCTCCAACTTTTCCACACAAGATCTTCCATAACAACGCACATGTTACTCAAGGTTTGTTTGAAACTCAAGTATGTTCCTGATGCCTTCAGCAAACATGATGAAAAGATGTCAAATTTCTCTCAAATTGTGCTTCATAGTCATCGTTTAAAAAATACTTTAAAAGTCTTAAACCTGAAAAAGTCTCCTTTTTAAATTCTTATTTTCTAAGCTAACCTAATAATCATATAATAAGTTATGCTAAATTTTCACATAATGCTCCAAGCTTACATCCGATATTAGTTCATTATTAGAACACTATGTTCTTCTACCTTGGGCCATCGATTTTATTAACTTGTGAAATTTTCAATATTAACAAATGGTAGTCCATTTTTAGGTATCCCCCCGATTTGTTTACATTTTAGTTTGTTAATGGTATTTTCTCTATGAGTTTAAGAAATTGAATTTTAAACTTCCTTCTCATTTCACTATTTTTCTCAGTTCCAGAAGAATCTCAAAATCTGCACTCTGCTGACTGATTTCTCATAGTGGCTTTTCCAGAACTTTCCTCATATCAAAATCACTATTTTTTTCTCATCTTCATCTACCTGCTGACCCCATGCATGTTTCTCTAAAATTAATCTATTGTTGTGGTCTTAGGTAGGTATCTCTGTTCCCTCCCCTTAAATCTGGATGGGTTTGTGACTGCCTTGACAAATTAGGTGGAAGTGGTGCTGCGTAAGGGTGGATTTTAAAAAAGTTATGAAGCTTCCATCTTGTTCACTAAAACATTCCCTCTTGGACACCTGAGTTTGCAGTTTTAGAAACCCTAATAATACACTGAAGCCACCATCCCTGGGCAGTTGATGTAGATAGAGGCCAGCTACATGGAGAGGCTCTGAGACTATATGGAGGGAGGAAGCCATTGAGTTATCTTTGCCCAAGCATGTGACATGTAAGTAAAGAAGTCTCCAGATGATTTCAGCACCCATCTTTTCAAATCTTCCCAGCTGAGAATCTAAAACTTGGGAAACACGAAGACAAACCATGCTTTCTGAGTCCAGCCCCAATTCCTTACACACAGAATCTACAAGTATGATAAAATAATTTTGTTTTGGGGTGGTTTGTTTTACAGCAATAGGTAAATAGATCATACTACAAACTTGTCTCTCAATAAGGAAGGACTTTTTATACATTCTCCAGCACTTACCTCTCTCCATTAATCACCCTTTCCTTGTTTTCAAATATTTGGTAGGGATTATATTGAACTAGCAGATTGCTTTGGGTAGTATGGACATTTTAATAATATTAATTCTTCCAATCCATGAGCCATTTGTTTGTATCTATCTTTCCATTTGTTTGTATCATCTTCAATTTCTTTTATCATTGTCTTAATAGTTTTCACCTTCTTGGTTAAATTTATTTCTAGGGGTTTTTTTATTCTTTTTGATACAGTTATAAATGATACTGTTTTCTTATATATTTTTATATTGTTGGATTTGTGTTGCTAGGATTATGTTAATGATTTATGCATCTATATGCACAAATGTTATTTACCTATATTTTCCTTTTTTATGAGGTGTTATCTAGTTTTGATATCAGAGTAATATTGGCTTATACAATGAGTTGGAAATTGTGCTCTCTCTGTTTTCTGAAACAATTTTTCAAAGCGTGTTACCACTTTTTATCTAATATTTGATTGAATTCACTTTTGAAGTCATGCAAGCTTCAGATTTTCTTTGTGGGAAGATTTTTAATTAGTTAATTTTTAAATCTGTTATAGATGTATTTGAACTTTCTATTTCTTCTTGAATCAGTTTTGTTAATTTTTGATTTTGTAGAAATTTGTTCATCTTGTCAAAAGTATCCAATTTATTAAAAATGTTGATGACTTTTCTTATAATTTTTTTAAAATTTTATTTCAGTCAGTAATGGTGTCTTTCGTTGATTCCTGATTTGAAAAATTTAAATCATCATTCTTCTGGTATGATTTGTATGATTTTCATTTGATAACATACAACTTCTGATATAGTACAAAAACTTTCCAACTGTATACTTCCTTTTTTTTGTTGAAGCTTTGTGCTATTTTTCAATTATTTTTGCCAATTATTTTTTAAAGAGATTTTAACTAAAAATATATTTTGCCAAGTAGTTACTTACCATTTTTGGATGATTGTCAGTCGGCTTGCAGATGCAGATTCCCATCTAACATGAAGCACTTCCCTTACATTTTTATTGTGCTTGTCTTCTTGTGACATATTCCTTTAGCTTCTTCTGTCTAAAGTAAGTCTTTGGCCTTCATTTTTTAAAAATATTTTTGCTGGGTAAAGAATTTGTAGTTACAGTATTTTTTTTTTCAGTTCTTTCTTGTTGTTAGATTTTATCTATTTATTTGAAAGAGGCGGGAGGGGAGAGAGAGAGGGAGAACACGCATGAGCACGAGGGAGAGGCAGAGAGAGGAGAAGCAGACTCCCAGCTGAACATTAATCCAGCATGTGGGACTGAATCCCAGGACCCTGAGATCATGACCTGAACCAAAGGCAGAGACTTAACAGACTGAGTCACCGGGCGCCCTTTCAGTTCTTTACACATGTTGCTCCACTGTCTTTTGGCTTCAGTTGTTTCTAGCATTATATTTGCTATTATTCTCATTTTTATTCCTCCATATTTAATGTGTTTTCCCCTAACTTAACCATTTTTAAAATGGCTTTGGGCGCCTGGGTGGCTCAGAGCCTTAAGCCTCTGCCTTCAGCTCAGGTCATGATCTCAGGAACCTGGGATCCAGTAGCACATCAGGCTCTCCGCTCAGCAGGGAGCCTGCTTCTCTGCCTACTGGTGATCTCTCTGTCAAATAAATAGTAGATTAAAAGAATCTTTAAGATGACTTTGTCATTGATTTTAAAGTTAGTTATGAAGTGCATTGGTGTAGTTTTGTTGTTGTTTGTTTTTGTTTTCTTTTGTCTCATTTTGGGTTTTGTTTTTTTTTTTCATGTTTCTTGTGATTTGGGTTTATGGACCATCTTGTATCTTGGGTTTATAGACCTGCAATTCACTAATATATTTTCCTATAGTATCTATTTGCCATTTACCCAATTCCACATATTTTTTTTTCAGACACTGTAGTTTCTATTCTTACAAATTCAATGTATGTCCTTTTATATCTTCCATATTTCTATGTAGTATGTTCATTTTTTCTCTAGATTTTTGTGCATATGGAATGAAACTGTAATAACTGTTTTTATGCCCTTATCTACTAACTCCATCGTTTGTGTCATTTTTAGATCTGTTTCATTTATTTTTTTCCCTTATTGTAAATTATATTTCCTACTTCTTTTTTTTTTAAGATTTTATATTTATTTGACAGAGAAAAACACAGCTAGAGAGTGAACACAAGCAGGGGGAGTGAGGGAGGGAGAAGCAGGCTTCCCGCCGAGCAGGGAGCCCGATGTGGGGCTTGATCCAGGGTCTCCAGGATCATGACCTGAGCCGAAGGCAGTCGCTCAATCAACTGAGCCACCCAGGTGCCCCTTTCCTACTTCTTTTCATGTCTGGGGATGTCGGTTGGATTCCAGAGATTATTAATTTTACCTTATTGAGGAGTGTCTTTAAAATATTTTATTTCTATAAATGTCCTTGAAATTTTTTGAGGATGCAGTTAAGTTACTTGGAAACTATTTGATCCTTTTCATTCTTACTCTTAAGATTCGACGAACATGACCACAGCATGTTTAACATAGGACTAATTTTTCACAACTACTGAGGAAAAAAACACTGAATACTCTCTTCAATGACTTATGGATTATGAGGTTTCCTACTCTGATTGATGGGAAGAACAGAAACATTCTGTGTCCTATGTGAATTTTAAAGATCGTTTCTCTTAACTCCTTCAGGTGGTTCTTTCTATGGCTTTGGATAACTTCCTCAATTAAATACCATTTAATCAGTACTCAGTACACACCTGAGTCTTTTAGAGGGACCCTTTTCTGATTTCCAAAGTTTTTACTCTGTGTAGTTCTCTTTTCTCCTTGTATCTGCACTGTGAACTCTAGCTACCTTGATCTTTCTGGATTCTAAATTCTATTTTCTCAATGCAAGGAGACTACCTAGCTCCACTTAGATTCCTCTTTCCTGGGTTGTTGTCTTAAAACATCCAGACATAAAGCTATAATGATTGTAGGGCTTAGCCTCATTTGTTTCTCATGTTAAGGATTGCTATCCTTCATTGCCTTATGTACAAATATCTTTAGAAACATTTTTAAAAATATATTTTATCTGGGGGTGCCTGGGTGGCTCACTGCCTTCAGCTCAGGTCATGATCCTGGAGTCCTGGGATCGAGTTCCGCATAGGGCTCCTGGCTCTGCGGGGAGTCTGCTTCTCCCTCTGACCTTCTGGCCTCTCATGCTCTCTCTCATTCACTTTCTCTCTCTCAATAAATAATATACATATATTATATATATATATAATATATATATTTTTTTTAATCTGGTGTCTGAACTATTTCAGTCATGAGGTCTCTCTGGCCCCTTTTTATCCACCTTGGTCAGAATTGGAAATATTTCAAAATGTCCTATTCATTTTTATGAACTTTAAGTTAGTTTTCTCATTATGCCATTATTCTGTTTTTAATTTTGATGCAACACAGATCTTTATTTTTAATTTGTCTACTATGTACACAACAGCAGAGTAGATCTTGGAAATACAAAAGTAAATCAAATGAGCATGTTACCTTGAGAGAATCTGAGGGATGGATATTAAGCACATATGAACATGAGTGAATAAGTGTGAAATAGCAAGCAAGAGGAAATCTTGATTTGAATCCTGGCAAGACCACCTACTTTCCGTGTAATTTAGAGAAGATCGCTTAACATCTTCCAATCTAAATTTTCCTCAGATGAAAATGGAAATTATAATAATATATTAAAGTACACAATATCATACAGTGTTTTGTGAGGATTCAATAGGACAAATTTTATAATGTAACAAGCATGGTATCTCATACAAGGTAAATGATGAATGAATATTTACAAAGTACAATGAAATGAAATTGAAGCCCACATTTTGATAGAGTATAGGCAAGCAGCAAGAATCAAAGCTTGAGAGCACTAAGGGGAAGAAAAAGTCTGGAAGATAAAATTGGAGATTTTTACTTCTCTTCATTCTCACTAAGAAAATTTTCTTCCAGAACTCCTCTTGGCTCAGATTTTTTTTAATGATTTTTGACTTAGCAAGGGTATTTCTTGGTAGATTTTAACTATTCTATTTACATTTCTAAAACAACCATGACATGAAATTATTTACATGGTTAAAAATAAGGACCAACTGAAGGAAAAGAAAATGTGCAACCTTAGAACTTTGAATTATAAAATGATACAGCCTGATTCTGCTGGAGTCATCAAACTGTACCTTCATATTCCAATAGAAAATAAAGTTCAGAACTTTAGTTAGAGGGACCCATCAAGGCGCCCAACTGGCATGCATATGCACTATTGTCCAAAGAGTTCATGAAACAAGTCACTTTTTCAGAGAGCAAGCCTTGATTCTGAACTCAGGGGCTCTATCTGAGGTTTCTTTATGTCTCTCACAATAATAAATATAGCACTAAATAGAAAATGTCCTTCAGTATTTACCTTGAATTGGTACTTCCTTTCCTTACTCACTTGCATTTTCAAATACACATACTTGGCTTAAATAGTAATACCTTGAAAAATCTTTCTTTGCCCTAGACAAGACCTGTACCACCTCAGAAACTGTGGTACATTCTCTTGTTCCTCTCCATTGGTGTTTACACTTTACCTGCTATTCCTGAGCAAGCTTTATCTGCTGGACTGCATGCTTAATCTTGTTAATCCAGGATAATAGTAGTGTTTTTCATGCTTTCTTAATTGCACAGTTTATTCAGACACGTTGTTTTTATTTGATTCTTATAATCTATGGTTAGCAACATTATTATCTCTCTCGGAAAATCCTATTTAAAATTATCTGTGGGCACCTGGGTGGCTCAGTGGTTAACCGTCTGCCCTCCGCTCAGGTCATGATCCTGGAGTCCCGGGATCGAGTCCTGCATTGGGCTCCCTGTTCCGCGGGAAGTCTGCTTCTCCCTCTTTCACTCCCTCTGCTTGTGTTCCCTCTCTAACTGTAATTCTCACTGTCAAATAAATAAAATCTTAAAAAAAATAAAATAAAATCATTTGTAATTCTAAAAGGCTGCCTTCAAACCCAGATACACCTTTATTTAGCAAAGTATACACATAGAGAATTACCTAGTCTCTCTGAACCTTAGTTTCTTTACTTGTTCAACAAATGATAAATGTGGTTTGTTTAATGTTTTGTCTGTAGTTATGCCGAGGAAATTATAGTCATTATTAACAATGGTAACAATAGCAGATAACAGATAAGGATATCAAGCTTGAATTGTCAATACATTTTAAATCCAGCATCTTGTGTTTGCTTCTTTCCCCCCACTCCATAATTCTAATAAGAGAAATAGCCAGAAAAAGTGGAATATATCAAATAATATCTTAATCCTATTTAAATTTGCTATTTGTCTCTGAATGTACAGTTCAAAATTTATCTATGGTATCTTCTACCTGTATTTATTATTTTACACATTAGGAGATTACATAAATGTTATTTAGAATAATCAGATTAATGGGATTTATGGCCTTCCTTTGATGAAGACAGTATTTTTAATGTACTATCAGAAATTGTTGCACTTTTAATTATTGTCATGGCTCCTTGTCACAAAAATATCACTGTCTTAACTAGCCTATATTTTATTATTTTAAAGATTTTATTTATTTATTTGACAGAGAGAAACACAGCTAGAGAGGGAACACAAGCAGGGGGAGTGAGAGAGGGAGAAGCAGGCTTCCCACTAAGCAGGGAGCCCAATGCTGGGTTCGAATTCGGGATTCTGGAATCATGATCTGAGTGGAAGGCAGACACTTAATGACTGAGCCACCCAGGCACCCCCTAGTCTATATTTATATTATAGAATTTGGGAGATGCCAGCAGACACCTGTATAGTGGTCTGTATAAGTCATTGTATAAGCAACACTGAACTTTTAGTATCAAGATGCTTCTGAGGCCATCCTCTCAGTGTTAATTGTATTTTCAAGAAACAGTGTATCCTCTTGACTTCAACTCTTTGACAGGCTGAGGTGGCACATAAGTCTCAGCTTGAGTCCAAGGATTGGTATTTGGCTCATCCAAAAAGCTTTAACACATAAGACAGTTGTGAAGAAGCATAAGTTAAAAGAGCTCTCCTTGAGAGGAATTTACATTTTCAACATTTTTAAAAAGATTTTATTTATTTTTTTTGACTGAGATTGAGGGAACACAAGCAAGGGAATGGGACAGGAATAAGCAGGCTTTCCCTGGAAAAGGGAGCCTTATGCGGGACATGATCCCAGGACTCTGGGATCATGACCTGAGCCAAAGGCAGAAGCTGAATGACTAAGCCACCCAGATGACCCTATTTTCAACAATTTTAAGGTTCCCCTCAACTTTATTTACTGAATTCATAAGCCTTTATTTTTTTCTTCAAGAAAGTTGAAAAGGAACATTTACTCACACAGGCAGTATATGTGAATGACCATACTTTAAGAGACGATACTGTGTATAAAATGTCAACATTTTATAAATAATAGGTCAGGCCCTTTCATGCCTCTCTTCTGAAAGTTTTGACTTGGGATTCAAATTTCAGAGTTATAAAAGGCAGCATACTTTGCAAATTCCAGCTAAGTAAGTTATAATTACAGTCCAGATTCCAATTAGGAAATTTCAGCATTGCTAAGCTGAGGAATGAAGCTTAAAGATACAATTAATATGAGCTTATATTAAAGGCTTTACTGGAATTAATAAACTCTGTAACAATAGATTATTACTCAATCTTGAATACAGACAACAGGCTCTTGCTGTCAATAACCAGTAAATCAGCCTACCTTCTATTTGCTGCTTTTGAATAGTGGTATTTTATCAAATAAAACCCTCTAACCAATGTAATTATAAAGAACTTGGATTATTTTAATGGAAAACAAAGAAAAAAAGCCCTTGGAATCCCACAAAGTAAAGTTTCCATTTAACTCTCAAACATGAATAATGCAACTCTGATTCTGAAGTATACAACAGAAAAGGAAAGATAATGGAAAAGGCAAAAGAAAGTAAGGAATTTTTCTTTTCCCTCCCTCAAGATGGGCCTGGGGAGGGAGACAAACCATAAGAGACTCTTAATCTCAGGAAACAAGCTGAAGGTTGCTGGAGGGGAGGAGGATTGGAGGGATGGGGTGGCTGGGTGATGGACACTGGGGAGGGTGTGTGCTATGGTGAGTGCTGTGAATTATGTAAGACATAATTCCTCTGTACCCCTCAAACAAATAATACAGTATATGTTAATAAAAAAATAAAATTTAAAAAAAAAGAGAGAGAGAGAGTAGGGGCACCTGGGTGGCTCAGTCGTTAGGCCTCTGCCTTTAGCTCAGTTCATGGTCCCAGGGTCCTGGGATCAAGCCTCGCATCAGGCTCCCTGTTTAGCAGGGAACCTGCTTCTCCCTCTGCTGTTCCCTCTGCTTGTGCTTGAGCTCTCTGTCAAACAAATACATAAAATATTTTTTTAAAAAAGTAAGGAAAAAAGATGCTTTTCTTAGAAAGACAAAGAAGATATAGAGATATACATATATTAAGAAGACAAGAAATAAGGCCTAGATTTTGATTAGAAAGGCAGTCACAATGTATTGGCTGCATCATATACCTGGGCCTCTTCTTGTCACTATAGGGATAAATTGTTTGCTACACTGAGGAGACAACTAGTAGTTCTACTCAGTGACTTATTTTTTGACAAAATTTATCCAGACAGTTCATTCAAAGATCTATCTTTTTTAAAAGCCCCAGAATC
>PITA01024030.1:0-27011 GCA_004023965.1 Spilogale gracilis
TAAAATATTTTTTAAAAAAATGATAAATCATGGGGCCCCTGGGTGGCTCAGTTGGTTGGGCGACTGCCTTCGGCTCAGGTCATGATCCCGGAGACCCGGGATCGAGCCCCACATCGGGCTGCCTGCTCGGCGGGAAGCCTGCTTCTCCCTCTCTCATTCTCCCTGCTTGTGTTCCCTCTCTAGCTGTGTTTCTCTCTGTTAAATAAATAAATAAAATCTTTAAAAAAAAAATGATAAATCAGGGGCGCCTGGGTGGCTCAGTTGGTTAAGCGACTGCCTTCGGCTCAGGTCATGATCCCGGAGACCCAGGATCGAGCCCCACATCGGGCTCCCTGCTCGGCGGGAGGCCTGCTTCTCCCTCTCTCACTCCCCTTGCTTGTGTTCCCCCTCTCGCTGTGTTTCTCCCTATCAAATAAATAAATAAAATCTTAAAAAAAAAAAAAGATAAATCAGACTGGATAAAACTTACATGTTATAAATATAAAATATGTTAATACTCTTTTTTCAAGCTACTGATGATCATCCATCAGTTTTAATTCACTCATTATATTTATTAGCAATGGAGATTAAAAGGACAAGCTTTCTTAAAGCTAGTAAAATAATTTTTGGTGAACTAATCAATTAACTTTAAAAAAAAAATTGGGGCGCCTGGGTGGCTCAGTCGTTAAGTGTCTGCCTTTGGCTCAGGTCATGGTCTTGGAGTCCCGGGATCGAGTCCCACATCGGGCTCCCTGCTTGGCGGGAAGCCTGCTTCTCCCTCTCTCACTCCCCCTGCTTGTGTTCCCTCTCTGGCTGTGTTTCTCTCTGTCAAATAAATAAATAAATATATAAATACATAAATAATCTGTAGAGAAAAAAACTTAAAAAAATCACACGTCAGTATACAACTTGTCAATGAGAGGCTATCAATGGAGAAAACTACTCCTCTTAAAAAGTTGCTCAGTCCTGGCGGCGCCTGGGTGGCTCAGTTGGTTAAGCGACTGCCTTCAGCTCAGGTCATGATCCTGGAGACCCCGGATCGAGCCCCGCATCAGGCTCCCTGCCTGCTTCTCCCTCTCTCACTCCCCCTGCTTGTTCCCTCTCTGGCTGTGTTTCTCTCTGTCAAATAAATAAAATCTTTAAAAAAAAAAAAAAAAAAAAAAAAAAAAAAAAAAAAAAAAAAAAAAAAAAAAAAAAGTTGCTCAGTCCTAAAACATTGAGTAAAATCAAAAGATTAAAAGTCTCATTTAGGTCACTGCCTGGTCTTTTAGTTTCCTGATTGCACAAAATGAACAATAAATCCCTTGTCAGTAGTTACTGCCGTCGTGAATAGGGCAAGTGTATCGGAAGGACTTGTCAGTTAGGTTTTCTGCTTTTTATTAACATAGGCTGTTAAAAAAAAAAAAAAAAAACTTTTGTTGTATTATATCCATTCATATAATCCCCCAAATTTACTATGGGTACAAAAGGAAATAAACTGAGAGACCAAAGTCCTATTTTAACAGTGGGAAGTATAGTTTAGGCTATTTTATTGAAAACTTCCCTTTCCCTATCCCCGAACCCCTAACTGCACACTGTTCTTTTCCAAAATACCCGGCATAGATATTAAAATAAAAACCACTTATATTTGGACCGTTGGCCGTAGCCACTGAACCTGTAAGTTTGATGTGAGCCATTCCATGTCTTTTATGTCTTCTTTCATTTTCTGTGTTTGTATGACTTAGAGTTTCCAAAACATTTTGTACTTTCTCACTTTCTCTTACTTGATCCTACAAGGTGAATATCATCTTCTTTTTAGGAAAGCAAAGTTAGATGGTCAGTTGGCCAATAAGTGGTAGAATTTAAGTTCAAACTGACTCTCAGGACAGTTTTTAAAAGGACATGCTTACAAAGTTTGTATGACATTTTTCTGTATTTCTTGCTGATCAAAGAGAATTAATTGTTCAGGATTGCTAATGCTTAGTGGAAACCCAAGAATTTCATCTCCTAGGATAGCTTCATATGGAGCTTAATTTATATCTACTAGTAAGATAAAAGATTATTATGTTCTGCAGTAATATTTGGCACAGTTATTTTTACAAGTCTTATCCATGGCTTTCTTTTTTCAGTGTTTAATACTCTAGCAAAGCTCACTCAGTTTTGTGGGGTTTTTTTGGGGGGAGGGGTTGGTGTTTTGCGTTTTTTGTTTTTTGCAAAGCTTACTCTTAAAGATTTTGAGATCCCATAAAAAATATTAAGTTGACATCAGTCATGGCAAAATAAAGAAAAGTACTGCTTAGCAAGTCTGAATGATATGGTTTTGTTTTATATTTCATCCATTACCTCACAATTTAAGGAGGAAATATGAAAGTCTTATATTTTTTTTCTCTTATCTTTCTTCTGTCAAACAAGATATTCTTGTCATAAGGAGCAATAAGTCCAAGTAAGAAGTTTAAAGAACCCAATTTGCAAAGTGAAAAATGTTAAAAGAAGCAGTAAATATGGGACAACTAGGTGGCTCAGTCAGTTAAGCATCTGCCTTTGACTCGTCGTGATCCCAGGATCCTGGCTTGGAGACCTGCTTCTGGCTCCCTGCTCAGGGAGTCTGCCTCTCTGTCTGCCTCCTCCTCGCTCTTTCTCTCTCTCTGACAAATAAATAAAATTATTTTGAAAACTTTTTTAAAGTAGTAAATAATATTTGATTTGATTTATTATAACCATATCTTAAGAAAGTTTAATGTATAATTAAATAGGCATTTCATATTTTTCTTCTCAATTCACAATGCCAGCCATAGATCACAACCCATACCATGTACCTTCATTATAGAAGGAAGAGACTATTATACGAAAAAGATATAAATGAGTAGGTAGTGTACTTTTTTCTGTAACTTAGCCCTTCTAGGTGTTTCAGCAGGAGTATGTCGTATTAAGTTTGCTAGGGCTTCCGTAACAAAATGCCACAGACTGAGTCGCTAAAATCACAGAACTCGTTTTCCCCCACAGCTCTGGGTGCTTTGAAACTCAAGATTCGGTTTCTCCTAAGGCCTCTCTACTCATCTTCTCACTGCGTCCCTATGTGGTTTTTCTACTGCGCATGCATCCCTAGTGTTCTTGTGCCCATATTTCCTCCCCCTATAATATGAGGACACCAATCGGATTGGGTTACAGCCCACTTTAACAGTTTTATTTAACTTGATCACCTGTTTCAAGGCATTATTTCCAAATACATTCATGTCATGAGATATTAGGGGTTAGGATTTCAACATATAGATTCTGGGGAGACACAGTTTACCCCGTAACAATGATTTAGAAAGGTTTGAGAGGAAATAGAAAGCTTTTGGAGATAATTTTGTAATTATTTACCTATATGCACCTGGAGTGCAGTTCACCCTCAGAAAGTGTCACTAAGACTAAATACCGATGTGATGTTTCCTTTAGTTCAAGTCAGCCAACGTTTATTGAGCACCTGCTCTGTCCAAGGCACTAGAATAAAATAAGGAAAAGAGAAGTAATTAAGATGTGTTTATACTTCCTCAAGAAGCATTTGAATCTGATATGGGAGCAAAGCCATGTGTATACAGTAACCGTCCTACGGATAAGTATGTATGCGCTGTAAGAGAGGTACACAGAGTGCTGTAACACACAAGAGGAGGAAATTCCTTGGAAGTTACTCTTTACCTCCTATGTCTTCCTCACCTATTCGCAGTTGTCTAGAAGGGTTAAAGTGAGAATGGCAAAAAAACAAACAAAAACCTGAATCAATGATTTTTGGGGTTCCATGTGTTCATTGGTAGATTGTTCTCACCCTTTGTTGCTGTTACCAACTTTTTAAAAATATATATGTCTAGGATTTTTTAAAAATAGCTTTATTTTTATTTTAAAAACAAAATAGGGGTGCCTGGGTGACTCTGTTTGTTAAGTATCTGCTTTTGGCTCAGGTCGCAATCTCAGGGTCCTGGGATCGAGTTCTGCTTTGGCCTCCTGGCTCAGCAGAGAGTCTGCTCCTCCCTCTGCCCCTTTGCCCTCCCCCACTCTCTCTCCCTCAAATGAATAAATGAAAACTTAAAAAAAATTTTAGGGGCACGTGGGTGGCTCAGTCACTGTGCATCTGCCTCTGGCTCAGGTCATGATCCCTGGGTCTTAGGATCGAGCCCTGCATCGTGCTCCCTGCTCAGCAGGAGGCCTGCTTCTCCCTCTCCCATTCCCCCTGCTTGTGTTCCCTCTTTCACTGTGTGTGTCTCTCTCTCAAATAAAATCTTAAAAAAAAAAAACAAAATTAAAAAGCAGAAAATGTTTATACTAAGAAATTCAGACGTCTACATGAGAGAACTTAGTGATGGGGAATGAGGTTCATAATCTTTCTACTTTGTGTGTATTGGGAACATTAAGCCAAAAATGTTAAAAAGAAAAAAAAATAACATTTTCCTAACCGCATAATTCCATTTTACACACATCTTATTGATTCCCTGCTATGAAAGATGATGAAATTACCACCCTCACAGTTTGTTCTACCTCTATTCCCCAGTGTTTTATGAAAACTTGTAATATATATATTCCATTGTTTCATAATTCACACAAAGCTGTTCTCTCAAGGAAAGCCCCAAAATTGAGGTTGGAGAAGAAGCATTTGGGAAAATTAGTGGTTAGGTGAGAAGAAATGTGTATTGTATGTATAAAGAAAAATCCGGTTTTACATCTACCCAAAAGATAATAGGATGATGAAATTTATGAGTCACTTTAATTTTTTAATTTTTTTCTTTCCAAATTTTCTAAAACATATCTATACTATTTAGTCAGGGACAAAGAGCTGTTTGAAAACAAGATGAATCTACATTTACTTAAGTTTTGCTCTTCTGAGTTTTGAATATGCCATAATTCCCTTAAAGTGTTTCTAAATCTTTTTTTTTTTCAAGATTTTATTTATTTGACAGAGAGAAACACAGCCAGAGAGGGAACACAAGCAGGGGGAGTGTGAGAGGGAGAAGCAGGCTTCCCGCCGAGCAGGGAGCCCGATGTGGGACTCGATCCCGGGACTCCAGGATCATGACCCGAGCCAAAGGCAGTCGCTTAACTCTTGAGCCACCCAGGTGCCCTCTAAATCCATTTTAAATTATTTGAGAGTTGTGGGGAAAATAGATTTAGAGCTACATGTGTGTCTTCAGATTTTTACTCCCTTTTCTCAACTGCCTATTTTTTCTTTGGATAGTGTGTAGCGCTATCCTTTTTCTCATAAGTAGCAAATTGTGGGAAAACAAAGACATGTAAGTTACAGGTTTTGATGCTATAATAACTTTTACATTTTTTAAAGTAAAAAATTAAGCATATTTTTGTTGGCAGGAATGAGATTTAAAGCTTATGTAGGAATATCCAAAGATTACCAGTTGTTTTCCTTTATTTTGAATTTCTTTTTCACTGATAAGGCATTATTATGTGTTTTTTTTTTCCCCCTGAACTTTTGATAATAGCTTTATTTTAAGAAAAAACTCAGCTGGAGTTGGGAAAATTAGTAAATTGATCATTATGACTAGCTTTGTATCTTTCACCCAACTTCCTGAATAAGCCTGAAAGGATATAATCTTGAAGTTGATTGAGAAATTTTGTCCATTTGTTTAGGTTAGTAGCCCACCCTTAGTCATGCCAGAATCATGTGTTAAACCGGAGTAACATCCAGGTCACAGCTCCTCTTCACCCATTATGACTAAGCAGAGTGAGTTTTTAGTGCTTAATCTCTTTTATGAAATGTCTCTATTGGCTGTGTGGACATAGAAATATTAATTGGAGTTAGAATGAATCACATTAATTTATAAAAGAGGAATTGAATTCAAATCTTGGAAGCTAATATTACAGTAGAGCACTTTAAAACAGTAAATTAACAATTTTTAAAGTAATTTTTTAATTACTTGGAAAAAATTAGTTTTGCTTGTATAATTTTCTGATAATTTTTTTTTCCTGATAATTCTTGACATCCCCCAGAGATCATTATACAGACATTGGGCATATAGAAAAGACTTTAAGAAGACACAGTAAGGGGATGCCTGGGTAGTTCAATCGCTTAAGCCTCTTTTGCCTTTGGCTCACGTCATGATTCCAGGGTCCTGGGATTGAGTCTAGCATAAGGCTCCTTGCCCACGGGGCAGCCTGCTTCTCCCTCTGTCTGTCTGCTTGTGCTCTCCTCTCTTTATCTCTGTGACAAATAAAGTCTTAAAAAGAAAATAAAGACAGAGTAAATTTTCTTCTCTCATGGAAGATGAAGCAGTTTTGATGTTGAGCTCGGTATGTGATTGGAAAAATAAGAAAACCATTTTTTATTTTTTATTTTTATTTTTTAAGATTTTATTTATTTGACAGAGAGAAACACAGCCAGAGAGGGAACACAAGCACAGGGAGTGAGAGAGGGAGAAGCAGGCTTCCCCCTCGAGCAGGGAGCCCGATGTGGGGCTCGATCCTGGGTCTCCGAGATCATGACCTGAGACGAAGGCAGTTGCTCAACCAACTGAGCCACCCAGGCACCCCTAAGAAAACCATTTTTTAAAGCAGCCTCATTTTTTAAATAAGATATTTTACATAATTATGATAATCTTGAATATACAATTATGTATTCGGCTTTTTTCATTAAACTTTATCATAAGAATTAACTTTTTTTGTTTTCTCTCTTTTTTTTTAAAGATTTTATTTTTAAGTAATCTCTACACCCAACACTGGGCTCAAATTTGCAGCCCAAGATCAAGAGTTGCATGTTCCACCAACTAAGCCAGCCAGGCACTCCTATCGTAAGAATTTTCTAACATTATTATTATTATTATTATTTTAAAATTTTATTTATTTATTTGACAGAGAGATAGCCAGAGAGGGAACAAGGGAAGTGGGAGAGGGAGAAGCAGGCCCCCCGCCGAGCAAGTAGAGTGCCTTGGGGCTCCATTCCAGGCCCCTGGGATCATGATGGAGCCCAAGGGAGACACTCAACGACTGAGCCATCCAGGCGGCCCCTAACATTATTTTTTAAAACTCCTTTTAAGCTTGATTTTTATTAGGTTTCTTTGTTTTCTGTCCCTTTTGCCTCAAGCAGGCAACTTTAAAGCCTTTAACTTTCAGTGTTGTTTTAAGGTGTGTCTTTGAGAAAGTCTGAATAAAGAATACTTGACTAGACAGAAATTCAGCATAAAATGTAGACTATCTGAATTCACTGAAGTCTCATCACTGCCTGGGGTGCCTGGGTGGCGCTGTCTGTTAAGTGTCTGCCCTTGGCTTGGGTCCTGCTCTTGGGGCCCTGGGATAGAGTCCCATGTCAGGTTGCAGCTTAGTGGGGAATCTGCTTCTCCCTCTGCCCCTCCCTCTGCTCATGCTTTCTCTCTCTCTCAAACAAAATCTTAAAAAATAGAGAAATCTCATTGCCCTCCCTTTTATAAGTCTTTTTTTTTTAAAGATTTTATTTATTTATTTGACAGAGAGATCACAAGTAGGCAGAGAGTCAGGCAGAGAGGAGGAAGCAGGCTTCCTGCTGAGCAGAGTCCAATACGGGCCTCGATCCCAGGACCCCAAGATCATGATCTGAGCCAAAGGCAGAGGCTTTAACCCACTGAGCCACCCAGGCACCCCTGCCCTCCGTTTTATAAGAACAAAATGACATTATCAGAAGTGTAAATATATGGGGCACTTGGATGGTGCAGTAAGGTTAAACATTCAGTTCTTGGTTTCAGCTCAGGTTGTGACCCCAGGAATCCTGGGATGGAGCCCCGAGTCAGGCTCCTGGCTCAGTGGGGAGTCTGCTTAGGACTTTCTATCCCTCTCCTTCTGTCCCTTCGCCCCCCACCACCACCATGCCCGTGCATGCCTCTGTCTCTCAAATAAATAACTCTTTTTAAAAATGTAAGTATGTATAATCTTTAACCCCAAAATTTCTTCTAGGAATTTATTCAGTAGAAACACATACAATGAGTATTTCTTCATAGCATTTTTTTTGTAATGACAAAAAATTTTAAGCAAATGTGTACACCAGTGAAGTCTTGAATAGATAAATTATAGTACATCTAACGTGCAATATTATGTAGCCAGTACAATGAATGAGGTAGACCTGTCTTTACTTATGTGGGAAAATAGCTGAAATAATGGTTAAGTGAAAAAATTGCCACGCAGTATGATCTTATTTCTGTAAATAATAATATAAGATAGAATATGTATATAAAATCTAGAAAATATAGACTAGACTGTTATCCCCACCAGATAAACTTTCACTTTGTAAGTTTATACATTTCCATAATATGATCTTTTTTCTTTTTTTTTTTTTACAGTCATTTTTTACACTTCTAATTAAAACAAAACAAGGTCCGCTATTCAGAGATCTCATTCTGCGCGCCTGGGTGGCTCAGTTGTTAAGCGACTGCCTTCAGCTCAGGTCATGATCCCGGAGACCCGGGTTCAAGCCCCACATCGGGCTCCCTGCTCAGCGGGAAGCCTGCTTCTCCGTCTCTCACTCCCCCTGCGTGTGTTCCCTCTCTCGCTGTGTTTCTCTCTGTCAAACAAACAAATAAATAAATAAAACCTCCTTCTGCCAAGTCTTCAGGATTCTCTGTTGGTCATGAGGCACTGTGCGATTCCATTTGTTTTAGTAGATGCTAAAATTTTTCTCTTTCTCTTTTCCTTAATGTGTATAGGCTTTGATAACTAAATTTAATGACTGAATGGTGAACTTTAGTATGCATGTGCTAGCTCATCCTGCATGCCAAAGCATTGGCCCTCTAACACAGAGTCTTTACTATAGGTGGTTTGAGAATTCATCAGTACAGCTGAATATATTTATTTAAAAGGAATATGGACCTTAGAATTATAATTATTTTTTAAAACCCCACATGTGTATTTTTAAGCTTTTTTCTATTATGATACATGACTCAATAAAAAGAAAGTTTAAAAAAACTCCTTTGGCGAGTTTTACATTAGATGCTACGATGGGAATGATATTAAAAAACATAATCTCTACATACTGCCCTCCATTGTTTCCTTATGTACAGTGCTGCTCGTTTACAGTTCTGTTGACAATCTGACATCACTGTTACTGTAACAGAAGTTACGTGGTCAGGAAGAAATGAAAAAACAAACAAATTAGTTTCCTCTAATTGCCTTAATACTAGTTGATGTGTTTGCACACCTGTTGAGATTTATAAAATTACCAAGATTATATAAAAGTTATGCCTAAATAGTGTGTCCTGAAGAAAGTTATAGTTTAACCTTAATTAGTCAGCTGAGTTGCATAAAACCAAGGATTAATCTTTTAAAAAGCCTACTCCCGCCTTAAAGAGGAGTTATAAATATGACTCTTTCAAAGTAGCCATGAGGCAGGTAGTGGGTGAAACTAATCCCAGCTTTGAATCTAAGATCCGTCCTACAGGAAATGTGGATAGGTTTAAGGATGTTAATGGTTCAAACTGAGCTTTTGCCAGGTTAACATATTTATTTTCAATCATAAATTTATGCTGTCAAGAAACATTGAGAGGGCGCCTGGGTGCTCAGTGGGTTAAAACCTCTGCCTTCGGCTCAGGTCATGATCTCAGGGTCCTGGGATCCAGGCCGCATCGGGCTCTCTGCTCAGCAGGGAGCCTGTTTCCCCTGCTCTCTGCCTGCCTCTCTGCCTACTTGTGATCTCTCTCTGTCAAATAAATAAATAAAATTTAAAAAAAAAAAAAGAAAAGAAGGGGCACCTGGGTGGCTCAGTTGGTTGCGCGACTGCCTTTGGCTCAGGTCATGATCCCGGAGTCCCGGGATTGAGCCCCACGTCAGGCTCCCTGCTTGGCGAAAGCCTGCTTCTCGCTCTCTCACTCCCCCTGCTTGTGTTCCCTCTCTGGCTGTGTTTCTCTCTGTCAAATAAATAAATAAAATCTTTAAAAAAAGGTAAGAAAAAGAAACATTGAGAAATACTATGTATTAGTTAGATACTCTTTCCTTAAGGAGTTTATAGTCTACTGAGGGTGGTTGATTACAGTGTGATAAAAGAAGGAAGAAGTATATATAGGCACACCCAGGTGAGGAACCTAACCTCAAGGGTGGAGTAGAAGGAAAGACATTGTTAGAGAGGGTACATGGAAGATGTGATCGCTGTACACAGTCCTTAAGAACAGGAAGGAACTGGGGAAAGACAAGTACTGGTTCTTCTGCACAGAGAGAACAATGTGTACAAAGGCCAGTAGGCAAATACGATACATTAAGAGTACTTAAAATAGTTCTGGGAGCACCTGGCTGGCTGGCTCAGTCTGAGAGCATGCAGCTCTTGATCTCAGGGTCATGGGTCCAAGCCTCCCATTGGGTTTAGAGATTACTAATAAAATAAACATTTAAAAAAAAGGTAGTTCTGGGGGGTGCCTGGGTGGCTCAGTCAGTTAAGTGTTTGTCTTCGGCTTAGGTCATGATCCCAAGGTCCTGGGATCAAGTCCCACATGGGGCTCCTTGCTTAGCAGGGTGCCTGCTTCGGCCTCTGCCTGCGGTTCTCCCTGCTTGTGCTCGCTGTCTTGATCTCTCTGTCTTTGACAAATACATTTTTTTTTTTAAATCTTTAAAAAAAAGTCATTCTGGAAAGCTGAGCATAGTGTTGTAGGGGAAAGAGGCCAGGGAGAGACCGGTAGTGGCCTCTTGGCTTGAATGTTATGCTAAGGAATTTGGACTTGACTGGGAGGAGCATTTGAAAGATTTTTAAGTAGAGCAGAAGAGAGCTATTACTAGATTTGAGCATAAAGATCATCCTGGTTATGATGAGAAAACTGGAATTAGAAGACGCCTATCTCTGGCAATATAGTGGTCAAAGAGTCAGTCTTAAATAAACATAATTTCTAAAATATTTTTGGGCCTTTGGAAAGTAAGAATTCTTCAGGATCCCCAAAGAAACACCAAACTTAAAATCCTAAAGGTGAGCAATAAACAAGCATGAAAATCAGATTGTCCTGGGACAAATTATCAAATCAGTCCTGAGACCTGGGAATCCGGAATAGTCAGGAATGAACCTCAGAGTTGAGATAAAATGGAGAAGCTAGGTTTAAATGTGGTCCCATTTAGGGGTACCGAGCTGGCTCAGTGGAACGTGCAACTCTTGATCTTGGAGTTGTGAGTTCAAGACCCAAGTTGAGTGTAGAGATGACTTAAAATCGTTAAAAAAAAATAAATGTCCTAGTTGTGTGGCAGCCCCCCAAACCCCTCATGCCTTACTCTCGGCAGAAGCAAATACAGATATTCCTCTCTGAAAGAAGATATCTTTAATTTAGGTCTCTAGGATCTCAGAGATTTACCCAAAAAATTGAATATAGGCCACTTCTTAATCAAATATCAAACATACAAAGAATCAAATACCCATGAGAAAGATTCAGCAGGAATCACAAATAATAGATCATTCATGGACTTCACATACTAAAATGATCAAACAACATAAAATTTCTATGACATTTTAAGGAAATAAAAGATTGACAAAATGAACAACAAAAAGAAATGATCACAAATGATCAAGCAAATGTGAAAAATTACATGGAACTTTTAGAAATTGAAAAATCAAAGTTGAAATCAAAATCTCATGGTTAGCTTAACATATTAGATACAGATGGAGAGAGTAAATTGGAAGCCAGATATGAACTCTTCAGAAAGTAATTTTAGAGACAAAAGAAATGGAAAATATAAAAGATTAAAAGACATGGGGGTTAAAATAAGAAAGATTGATATCCCAGAAGGAAAAAATAAAGAAAATGGAGGAGAACTAAAATTCATAAGTTATAAGAAGTAAGAATTTTTGAAAAGTAAGAAATGGACCTACAAATACAGGAAGCATATGCCAAAAGGATAAGTGAATTTACACACAGTCATGCCATAGTCAAACTACAAAACACCAAGAGAGAAGATCTTAAGGGACCTAAGAAAAAAAGACAAATCACCTACAAGCAACCATAATCAAAAGAATGATAAGTTTCTCACTGCAAAAATGGAAGCTGGAAGAGGAGGGCTTAATATCTTCAATGTGGAACTATCAACCTAGAATGTTGTGTCCAGAGAAACTATCTTTTTTTTTTTCTCCTTAGATCTTTAATCCATTTTGAGATGAGAAACTATCTTTAAAAAGTGATGTTGGGGCCCCTGGGTGGCTCAGTTGGTTAAGTGGCTGCCTTCAACTCAGGTCATGATCCTAGGGTCCCGGGATTGAGGCCCACATCGGGCTCCTTGCTCAGCAGGGAGTCTGCGTCTCCCTCTGCCTCTGCCTGCCACTCTGCCTACTGCTTCTTCTCTCTCTCTCTCTCTCTCTCTCTCACAAATAAATGAATAAATAATCTTTTAATAAATTAAAAATTAAGTAAATAAGTAAATAAAAAAATTTAAATAGTGATTTATATAGTGACCACTAAAGGTGATACTTTAGGGCCCCTGGGTGGCTCAGCGGTTAAGCCTCTGCCTTCAGCTCAGGTCATGATCTCAGGGTCCTGGGATCGAGGCCCGCATCGGGCTCTCTGCTCAGCGGGGAGCCTGCTTCCTCCTCTCTCTCTGCCTGCCTCTCTGCCTACTTGGATCTCTCTCTCTGTCAAATAAATAAATAAAGTCCTTAAAATAAAATAAAATAATAAAATAAAATAAAATAAAATAAAATAAAATAAAGGTAACACTTTAAAGCCATGCTAGAACTTCTCTGCCAACATTTCATCCAGCTTCTCTTCCATGAGAGGGAGTGCTACACCCAAAGACGGCTGTAGTAATGAACACTTAGTCTAATAACTCTGACAGGTCTTCTTGTGTTAATCATAACTCCTTGCTCAGAGCCTTCAATAAATAAATAAAATAAAATAAAATAAAATCTTTAAAAAAAAAGATTCTATTCTCTTATTCTATGCTTTGAGTTCATGTAATGTGACATGAAATGAATCACAAAAAGGTGAACCAACCTTAACTCCATAACCCTTTTGGAACATTCTTCTCTCTTGCCTTTTCTAGGGTTACACATCTTTCTGGAATGACTGCATATCATCTGGCCTGCGAGGGGGTATCCTGATAGAGCTGGCCATGCGAGGTCGAATCTATCTGGAACCTCCCACCATGCGTAAGAAGCGACTATTGGACAGAAAGGTAGAGCACCTCCGTGGACATCCTCCTAACTTATAAAAGGGCAAATATCAATGGTCCATTTTGGAAGAATGGGAAGTTTTGTTGTTTTTTTGCTGAGGGCCTTGAACTCATGACCCTGAGGTCAAGACCTGAGCTAATATCAAGAGGCAGACGCTTAACCAGCTGAGCCACCCAGGTGCCCCTGGGGGGCAACGGGAAGATCTGAGTAGTGAGACAAGGTAAATATCACTGACCATTGTCCCATTGTCTAACAGTTTTAATTAACCTATAACAGAAGGAGAAATTCAAATATCCATCATCCAAAGAATTACAAGAAGGTTATGGTTTTGTCTTTTTTATGCAGAAAAATCACTTTAGGATGCTGTTAATACTCCCTCTATATCTATAACTGAAACACTAGGAAATGGAGTGTTATTATGTCGGAGGGGGGCAAACACATGGGTCAGGTGAGTCTTCGTTTAACCCTGGTCACGTTCATAACCATTAGATACTCCTATTTCCATTTTTTACTACTTATTTTTTCTACTCATAACTTCACTGTCATACTCAGAACTCTACCAAAATGACATTCTTTAGGTATCACCAACAGGCCCAGTGTGGGGCTTGAACTCACAACTCTGAGATCAAGAGTCGCATGCTCTGGGTGCCTAGTTGGTTAAGCATCTGCCTTTGGCTCAGGTCATGATCCTGGGGACCTGGGATGGAGTCCCACATCGGGCTTCTTGCTCAGCAGGGAGTCTGCTTCTTCCTTCTCCCTCTGCCCCTCCCCCCTGCTCATTTTCTCTCTCAAATCTCTCTCAAATAAATAAAAAAATATTTTTTTAAAAGTTGGTTTTCTAGACCCAAAGAGTCATTATTGCATATTTTCTCCATGACCACTTATATCCAGCTTGTCACTAGGGTCCACTTCAAGTGTAATTTTTGTCCTCTTACTATTTACCCCATGCTAGATTTTAAACTCCTTGAGGAAAGGGATAGTATACCATGTTGCTTTGCATTCCCAACAACTCCTAACCAGTAGTATATATATAGTATGCTGAAAGATTTTAATTTGAACTAAGTAAACGAACCGGGGTCCCTTGATTCTTCTTTTAAAGGTACTGCTAAAGTCAGATAGCCCAACAGGGGATGTTTTACTGGATGAAACTCTCAAGCACATCAAAGCAACCGAACCCACAGAAACCGTCCAGACATGGATAGAGCTACTCACAGGTAAAATGGTTCAAAAATCCCACACTTGAGAATCTTTATCCTACTACTTCAAGAAAAGAAGTACAGGAATTCAAGCTGCTGGGTAAGAAGTATCTGGTTCACCGTTTAACTGTATTACAGAGGGACAGAAGAGGCACAGTTAATAAATACACAAAGTTTTCCAAAGTTTCATCTTGATTCTGCCAGACCACCCCATAAGCTAACAGTATTCTTTTTTTTTGATAAATAGTATTCTTGACAAGAAAATGTTTTACCATCTTTATTGATATATGATTCATACAGTTGGCCCATGGGAAGTACACAATTACATGGATTTTAGTATAGTCACACAATTGTGCAACCGTCATCACGATCTAAGTTTAGAACATTTTCATCATCCCAAAAATAAACCCCATATTCATTAGCAGTTTTTCCCAAGCCTCCTGCCCAGCTATAGGCAACCACTAATCTACATTCTATCTCTATAGATTTCCTTATTATAGATATTTCATATAAATTAAATGTTCAACTTTTTTTGTAACTGGCTTAAGATATACTATTTTTAAGGTTGATTCATGTTTTAGCATGTACCAATACTTTATCCCCCCCTTTTTTTTTTAAGGTTAAGTTCAAAAACTTTATATAAGGAAGTAGATCTGTGGCATGAAATTTTAGGAAAAAGCAGGACACTTTGAGATCACAGCCAGTGTCACCTTCTGGGACAATTTTTTTAACTGAAATTTTTATTGAGGTATTTGTAGATTTACATGCAGTTGTAGGAAATAACACTAAGAGATCCCTTATACACTCTGCCCAGAATCCCCCAGTGATAACATTTTACAAAACTGTATGTAATATGACCCACAGGATGTTAACATTGCTACAATCCACCAATCTTATTAGAACATCCCCAGTTTTACCTTGACTTCTTTTTATCACTAAATAATATTTCGATGGATAGATGTACCACAGTTATTTATCAATTCATCAGTTGATAGACATTTGGATTATTTCCACTCTTAGGGTATTGTGAATAATGCTGCTGTGCACATTCACAGACATGTTTTTTGTGGATATGTTTTAATTTCTTTTGGGTATATAGTTAACTTTTTTATTATACATAACATAATCTTTACTGTCTTAACTACTCATAAATGTATAGTTCAGTGACATTAAATACATTCAAGATGTTATGTAACCATCACCTCCCTCTGTGCCCTAAAGCCTTTCTCATCATCCCAAACATCCTTCTTTCTTCCCATCCCCCATTCTTTGGCAACCTCTTTTCTACTTGTTGTCTTTATGAATTTGCCTGTACTGAGTCACTCTGGTAAGTGGAATCATACAATATTTGTCCTTCTATATCTGTCTTACTTCATTAAGAATGATGTTTTTGGGGTGCCTGGGTGGCTCAGTTGGTTAAGCGACTGCCTTCGGCTCAGGTCATGATCCTGGAGACCCGGGATCAAGTCCCATATCAGACTCCCTGCTCAGCGGGAAGCCTGCTTCTCCCTCTCTCACTCCCCCTGCTTGTGTTCCCTCTCTACCTTTGTTTCTGTCAAATAAATAAATAAAGTCTTTAAAAAAGAAAAGAAAAAAAAAAGAATTATGTTTTCAAGGTCTGGTCATGTTGTAGCATATATTAAAATCTCATTCCTTTTTATGCCCAAATAATATTCCATTGTTTGGATCTACCCCTTTTTTTATTATTCTTATTCATTTGTTGATGGATGCTTGGGTTATTTCTACCTTTTAGCTATTGCGGATAATGCTGTTGTGAACATTAGTCTACAAACATCTATTCACGTCCCTGCTTTCTATTTTGGATATCTATCTAGGAGCAGAATTGCTGGGTCATAAGATAGTTTTATGTTTTAAGAAACCACAAAACTATTTTCTATACAGGCTGCGCCCTTTTACACTCTCACAGCCATGCACAAGGGTTCCAGTTTCTCTACATTGTCATCCACACTCCGTCGATTTTTTGCTTTATTTTGTTTTTAATTATAGCTCCCCTAGTAGGCCTGAAGGGATATCTCTTTGTTGTTTTGATTTGCATTTCCCTAATGACTAGTGATGAACATATTTTCGTAGGTTATTGGTCATTTGTATATCTTCTTTGGAAAAATATCTATTCAAATCCTTTGACCATTTTTTTAAATTGGGTTCCATTGTTATTATGTTTTTGTTTAAAGATTTTATTTATTTGAGCCTTTACTTACTTATGAGAGAGCGCGCTAGCCACCAAGCAGGGAGCCCTGTGCAGGACTCAGTTCCAGGACCCCAGGAGCACGTCCTGAGCCAGACAATGCTCGCCTGACTGAGCCGCCCTCTTGGTTCCTCTTGTTGTTGTTGTTGAGTTTTAGAAGTTCTTTATATTATCTTGGTATTAATCCCTGATCAGATCCATCATTTACCAGTATTTTCTCTCATTCTGTTGTCTTTTAAACTTTTTTGATGGTAATCCTTGATGCACCAAAGTTCTTAATTTTTGTGAAATCCAGTTTATCTATTTTTTCTTTTGTTTGCCTGCACTTTTGGTCTCATATCCATGGAAAAACTGCCCTTTCCCCATTCAATAGTCTTAGTAGCGTGTTGAAAATCAGTTAATCATAGATGTGAGGATTTATTTCTGGGCTCTCTGTTCTGTTGCATTGATCTATGTTTGTCCTATGCCGATGCCATACATGTTTTACTTACTATAGCTTTATAGTTAAGTTTTGAAGTTGTGAAGTATGAGTCCCACAACTTTATTCTTTCTCAAGATTGTTTTGGCTATTCTGGGTCTCATGAAGCTCCATGTGAATTTGGGGACTGGCTTTTCCATTTGGGTGGGAAATGCTACTGCAGTTTTGTTAGGAATTGTGTTGACCTGTAGATCTCATTGAGTGGTATTGATATTGTAACAATGTCAAATCTGCCTCTCAATCAAAATGGGATGTCTTTCTATTATTTAGGTCATATTTAATGTTTTTCAGCAATAGTTTATGGTTTTCAGCATATAAATCTTTTGCCTCCTTCATGAGACTTATTTCTAAGTGTTTATTCTTTTAGACACTATTATTTTTTTTTAAGATTTTATTTATTTATTTGACAGAGAGAAACACAGCCAGAGAGGGAACACAAGCAAGGGGGGTGAGAGAAGGAGAAGCAGGCTTCCCGCCGAGCAGGGAGCCCGATGTGGGGCTCGATCCCAGGGCTCCAGGATCATGACCCGAGCTGAAGGCAGTCGCCCAACCAACTGAGCCACCCAGGCGCCCCTTTTAGACACTATTATAAATGGAACTGCTTTCTTAATTTCCTTTGTTCATTACCGGTATGGAAAAACAATTGACAGTGTGTTTTTCTTGTACCCTGCACCTTAGCTGTATTAGTTTATCAGCTCTAGTAGCATTTTTGTGCACTCTGGGATTTTTCTATACGGTTGACCCTTGAACAACATGGGTTTGAACCATGCAGATCCATGTATAAATGGATTTTTTTCAATAAATACAATGCATTACTATAAATGTGTTTTCCTTATGATTTTAATATTTATTTTTTCCAGCTTATTTTATTATAATACAGTATATAATACATATAACATATATAAATATGTGTTAATTGACTGTTTAGGTTATCAGTAAGGGTTTCAATCTAAGCTATTAGTAGTTAAGTTGTTTTCTTTTTTTTTTTTTAAGATTTTATTTATTTATTTGACAGAGAGAAACACAGCCAGAGAGGGAACACAAGCAGGGGGAGTGAGAGAGGGAGAAGCAGGCTTCCCGCCGAGCAGGGAGCCCGATGTGGGACTCGATCCCGGGTCTCCAGGATCATGACCTGAGCCGAAGGCAGTCGCTTAACCAACTGAGCCACCCAGGCGCCCCTAAATAAAATCTTTTGAAACTTAGTAAATAAATAAAAATGATTACCCCTAAAGAGACACTTCTGCCATTTTGCTGTTTCTTTGCTACATGATCTATAGGTTTTTGTCCCTCTTTTCCTACCTTATTATCTTCTTTTGTGTTGAGGTGATTTTTCGTAGTGAAACATTTGTATTCCCTCTCATTTTCTTTTATGTAGATATTTTCTTTATTGTTACAGTAGAATTCAACATCCTAAACTTTAACAACCTAATTTGATTTTATACCAACTTTAAAAACATATAAAAACTCTGCCCCTACAAAAGCTCCATTCATCCTCTTTATGTTTTGACGTCACAGATTATATCTTTATATACTGTGTGCCCAATAGTATAAATTGTTTTTTAATGTATTTATCTTTTAAAGCATATAGGGGCTCAGTCACGTGGGTGACCAACTCTTGATTTTGGCTGGAGTTGTGGGACCAAGCCCCGGATCAGCTCCCTGATCAGTAGGAAGTCTGCTTGAGAGTCTCTCCCTCTTCCTCTGCCCCTCCCCCTCACTTGCTTGTGCTCTCTCTAAAATAAATCTTTTAAAAAAAAAAAAAGCATATAGAAAATTGAAAGTAGTGTTACAAACCAGTACTACATTTTATATTTGTATATGTATTTACCTTTATTGGAAATCTTAATTTCATCAGACTGCTTCTAGTTACTGTCTGGCTTCCCTTCATTTCAACGTACAGGACTCCTTTTTAGTATTTCTTTCTTTTTTTTAAAGATTTATTTATGTGTCTTAGAGTGAGAGCATGAGCTGAGGGAGGACAGAGGGAGAGAAGCCACCCAGGAACCCCATTTCTTTTGTTTTTTTTGAATGTGTAATACTTTCCTCTTTTTTTGTATACCCTGTGATTTTTTTTTTTCTTGAAAATTGAACATTTGAACCTTCTAATGTTGCGATTCTGGAAATCAGATCCTCCCCATTCCCGAGGGTTTGCTGTTGCCCAGTGTCTTTGTGCCATGGATCAGACTGAGGAGAAAGCTTCAGTCTCGGGTTTTTTGTGAGGTTACATCTTATCCTGAGCAAGGATACATTTTTTAGTGTAAAAACAAAAACAACCCCACAGGGCTTCTCCTTTATGTCCCCTGGAAGCTGCTTTAGCTGATGGGGATTTGAACAGTGCTAGCCGGTTTCCGGTTTCATGTCAGCCATGAGAAGCTGCAATCCAGGGGCGCCTGGGGGGCTCAGTCGTTAAGCATCTGCCTTCGGCTCAGGTCATGATCCCGGAGTCCCGGGATCGAGACCCACATCGGGCTCCCTGCTCTGCAGAGGGCCTGCTTCTCTCTCTCTCACTCCCCCTGCTTGTGTTCCTTCTCTGGCTGTGTTTCTCTCTGTCAAATAAATAAATAAAATCTCTTTTAAAAAAATACTTTACCGGGGCGTCTGGGTGGCTCAGTTGGTTAAGCGACTGCCTTCGGCTCGGGTCATGATCCCAGAGACCGGGATTGAGCCCCACATCGGGCTCCCTGCTCGGCAGGAAGCCTGCTTCTCCCTCTCTCACTCCCCCTGCTTGTGTTCCCTCTCTGGCTGTGTTTCTCTCTGTCAAATAAATAAAATCTTTAAAAAAAAAAAAATACTTTACCTATTTTTTAATTAGGTTTACCTTTTTTACTATTGAGTTGTACTTCAAATATATTCTAGTCACAAATCTTGTCATGTACAGGATTTGTAGAATTTTTCTTTCGTTCTGTGTCTTTTTACTTCTCTTTTTAAAATATTTTTTTTATTTGAGAGAGAGAGAGAGTGAGTGAGAGAGAGCATGAGAGGGGAGAAGATCAGAGGGAGAAGCAGACTGCCCGCAGAGAAGGGAGCCCGATGTGAGATTTAATCCTGGGACTCCAGGATCATGACCTGAGCTGAAGGCAGTGGCTTAACCAACTGAGCCACCCAGGCGCCCCTGTCTTTTTACTTCTTGATAGTGTCCTTCAAAGCATAGAGTTTTCTTTTTTTTTCTTTTTTTTCTTTTTTTAAAGATTTTATTTATTTGACAGAGAGAAACACAGCCAGAGAGGGAACACAAGCAGGAGGAGTGAGAGAGGGAGAAGCAGGCTTCCCGCCGAGCAGGGAGCCCGCTGTGGGACTTGATCCCAGGTCTCCAGGATCATGACCTGAGCCGAAGGCAGTCGCTTAACCAACTGAGCCACCCAGGCGCCCAAGCATAGAGTTTTCAATTGTAATCCTTTTCAATTAATTTTTTTATTACTTGTATAATATCTAATAAATGATTGCTTAACCCAACGTATGAAGATTTATTCCTGGGGGACCTGGGTGGCTCAGTCAGTTAAGTGTCTGCCTTTGGCCCAGGTCCTGATCCTAGGGTCCTATGATTGAGCCCTGCATTGGGCTCCCTGCTGCTCCCTTTCCCACTGCCCCTCCCTGTCCCACTCGTGCTCTCTCTCTTGCACCCATGCGCTCTTTCTCTCTCTCTCAAATAAATTAAATCTTTTTCAAAAAATTATTCCTGCATTTTCTTCTAAGAGATTATAGCTCTGTCTATTTCATTTAGGCCTGTTGTCCATTTTGAGTTCATTGTATATGGTATGGGGTAGAGCTCCAGCTTCAGTCTTTTGCATGAAGATACAAATACAGCTGACCTGGCCCTGTTTCTCCTAACACTGTTCTGTCCTCCATAATTTATCTTGGTACCATTGTCAAAAATCATTTGACCATAAATGTATGGGTTTGTTTCTGGACTCTTCTTTTAATCTATATGTCTATTCTTTTTTTTAAGATTTTATTTATTTATTTGACAGGGAGATCACAAATAGGCAGAGAGGCAGGCAGAGAGAGAGGAGGAAGCAGGCTCCCTGCTGAGCAGAGAGCCCAGATGCAGGCCTCCATTCCAGGACCCTGAGATCATGACCTGAGCCGAAGGCAGAGGCTTAACCCTCTGAGCCACCTATATGTCTGTTCTTATACAGCAACACACTCCCTTGATTATTATAGGTTTTGTGTTTGTTTTTTATTAATATTGTACTTTTGAAATCAGTAAGTGTGAGTCCTCCGACTGTACTCTTCTTTTTCAAGATATTTTTGGCTATGTGGGTCTTTCACATTTGCATATGAATTATAGAATTAGCTTGTCAATTTCTACAATAAAGCAAGGTAGGATTTTAAGAGGAATTGCACTGAATCTGTAGATCAGTTTGAGGGAATATTGCTATTTTAATAGGAACTTTTCCAACCCATGATCATGGGATGTCTTTCCATTTATTTAGATAATCTTTATTTCTTTCAGTAGTATTTTGTAATTTTCAGTGTACAAGGCTTATACTACTTTTGTTAAATATATTCCTAAATTTTTGTTCTTTTTGATGTGATTATAAACATAATTGTTTTTTTAATTTTATTTTCAGATCATTTGTTGCTAATGGATAAAGATTCAGTTGATTTCTGTATATTAATCTTGTATCCTGCAACCTTGCTGAATTTATTTGTTGCAGTAGGTTGAGTGGATTCCTTAGATTTCTCTGTATACAAGCTCATGTTATCTGAAAATAAAAATAGCTTAACCTCTTCCTGTCTGATCTGAATGCTTTTATTTCTTTTTCTTGCCTAACTGCCCTGGCTAGAATCTCCAGTACAGAACTAAATAGAAATGATGAAAATGGCATTTTTTTTTAAGATTTTATTTATTTATTTGACAGAGAGAAACACAGCCAGAGAGGGAACACAAGCAGGGGGAGTGAGAGAGGGAGAAGCAGGCTTCCCGCCAAGCAGGGAGCCCGATGTGGGACTCGATCCCGTGTCTCCGGGATCATGACCTGAGCCGAAGGCAGTCGCTTAACCAACTGAGCCACCCAGGCGCCCCGAAAATGGCATTTTTTTTAAAAGATTTTTATTTATTTATTTGACACAGAGAGAGATCACAAGTAGGCAAAGAAGCAGGCAGAGAGAGAGGAGGAAGCAGGCTCCCTGCTGAGCAGAGAACCCTATTCAGGCCTCGATCCCAGGACCCTGAGATCATGACCTGAGCGGAAGGCAGAGGCTTAACCCTCTGAGCCACCCAGGTGCCCCCATACCTGATTTTAGCAGGACAACACTGACTCTTTGATCATTAAGTATGAAGCTAGCTATGGGTTTTTTGTAAATGCCTTCTATCAGGTTGAGGAAGTTTCTACCTATTTGTAGTTTGTTGAGTGTTTTTATCATGTAAGTATGTTGGATTTTGTCAGATATTTTTGTGTGTGTTGACTGAGATGATCATTTGGTTTTTGCTTTTCATTCTGTTGATACCATGTGTTACATAATTGGATTTTTGGATATTAAAACAATCTTGCATTTCTGAGGTAAGTCCCACCTAATTCTGTTACATAATATTTTTTGTATGTTGCTGGATTTTTTTTAAGTATTTTGTTGAATATTTTTGTACCTATATTCATAAGGGATATTGATCTATAGTTTTCTTGTCATGTCTTTGTCTGGTTTTGGTATCAGAGTTAACACAAGGAAGTGTTCCTCCTCTTCTGTTTTTTTTGAACGAGTTTGTGAAGGATTAGTAGTATTCTTTAAACATTTAAACCATGCTTTTCAGGGAGAGTTTTAAATTACTTATTCAATCTATTTATTGTTATGGATCTATTCAGATTTTCTTTTCTTCTTGAGTCCATTTAGGTAATTTGTGTGTCTCAAGGAATTTGTCCTTCTAGGTTATCTAATTTGTTGGCATACTGTTGTTTATAGTGTCCTCTTACTGCTGTTTTTTATTTTTTAAGGTCAGTGGTAATGTTTCCTCTTTCATTCCTAATTTTAGTAATTTGAGTCTTTTTTTTTTTGGTCAGTGTAGGTTTGTCAATTTTTGATCTTTTCAATGAATCAACATTGATTTTATTAATTTTCTCTATTGTTTTCATTGTTTCTGTCTCCTCTCTAATCTTTATTATTTCCTTTCTTTTGCTTCCTTCATGTTTAATTTGCTCTTCTTTTCCTACTTCTTTAAGGTAGAAAGTTAGGTTATTGATTTGACATCTCCTTTTCTTTTTTTTTCTTTTTTTATAGATTTTATTTATTTGACAGCGAGAGACACAGCGAGAGAGGGAACACAAGCAGGGGGAGTGAGAGAGGGAGAGCCTGATGCAGGACCCTGGGATCATGCCTGAGCTGAAGGCAGACACTAACAACTGAGCCACCCAGGCGCCCTGACATCTCCTTTTGTAATATAACATTTGGGGTCGTAAATTTCTCTCTTGGCACTGCTTTAAACTGTAGCCTGTAATTCTGGTCTGTTGTGTTTTCATTTTCATGCAACTCAAAGTACTTTTTAAAGTTCCCTATGATTTCTTCTTTGACCAATTGGTTATTTAGGAGTGTGTTGTTTAATTTCTACGTATTTTTTAATTTCCCAAATTTTTGTCTGTTAATTTCTAATTTAATTCTGTTGTGGTTGGATAGCATACTTTGGATGTTTTCAGTCCTTTTGAGTTTATTAAGCCTGATTTTATGGCCTGGCATATGGTCTGTCGTGGAGAATGTTCTATGTTCACTTGAGAAGGATTATGTATTCTGCTGTTAGGGAGTAATGTCTTGTTAGGTCTAGTTGGCTTATAGGGTTGTTCAAGTCTTCTGTTTTTTTTTTCCCCAAAGGTGAGACCTGGAACCCCTTCAAATTACAATACCAGCTGAGAAATGTAAGAGAGCGAATTGCAAAGAACCTGGTAGAAAAGGGTATTCTAACCACTGAGAAGCAGAATTTCCTCCTATTTGATATGACTACTCATCCAGTGACCAATACGACAGAGAAGCAGCGACTAGTGAAAAAACTTCAAGATAGTGTCCTAGAGCGGTGGGTAAATGACCCTCAGCGTATGGACAAGCGAACACTAGCCCTCCTGGTGCTAGCCCACTCCTCGGATGTGCTGGAGAACGTCTTCTCCTCTCTGGCCGATGACAAGTATGATGTGGCAATGAACCGAGCCAAGGACCTAGTGGAACTGGACCCTGAAGTGGAGGGGACAAAGCACAGTGCCACCGAGATGATCTGGGCTGTGCTGGCGGCCTTCAATAAATCCTAACGCCAGCGGGCGGCTTTCCCCTCTTCCCTGCTGCCTGGTGGCCGTCAGAGACGCCACACTGAGTTTTGTGTGATGAGCTGTTTTTCATCATTTTTCCCCTTCTCGTGAATCAGATTTGTGATTTGGGGAGAGCAGCTTCAGGGCTTCTCCATAAACCTTGGCCGTTGCAAACAGACTTTATTTCTCCTTATTTTTCCACTAGGGAGGCGAATAAACTAGGCCAATCCAGACGCTCCCCAGTAATCATTTTCTCTCATTTCTTGGTTTACTTCCATCCAGTGTGCTTTTGGATAAGCAGAAATATCTAAGTGGGATTTGGGGTTCTCCAGTCAGAAAATGTGAGTGAAATGTAGAACAAACCATTTATTAAGTCTTTTAAAGTTTGTTTTGGAAAAAAAAAAAAAAAAAGTTTTTTTCTGTCTTTTTTTTTTAAGTAGGCTCCACGCCCCATGTGGTGCTTACTCATGACCCTGAGATCAGGAGTCAAATACCCTACTGACTGAGCCAGCCAGGCGCCCCTGTTTTCTACCTTAATTAAATACATGCTTTCACAGTCTTTGTGTCTCAGACTCTACTAAGTAATGTAGTTATTGAAATAACTGTGTCTTTGAATAAGGGGCGGTGGAAATAAAACTAATTTTTGGAGCAGATGGCCTCTGGGATTGTATGTCCCACTGATGATTTTTTCATCTTTCCTACTCTAACCTAATGAGAGTACTCCAAATTTGATTGCCTGTTCTCACAGCCCTACAATCAGAAGTATATTCTACATTCTGTCTTACTATTATCCTGTTCCCTCATTCATTAGGACAAAAGTCAATGAAAAAGAAATGTATCTGTCCATCTGTGTATCTCATGTCCTTCAGTCAGCAGTACGATTTACGAGGGAGGAGTTAGCATTAGAATTCCCGCCCATTAGTACATGAGTGTCCTGATTCCTCCAGATTACTCTCCAGGCCTCTGACTGAATGAGGGGTCATAAATTTCAGCTGCTGAATAGCAACCCCCTGAGTCCAAGTCCATCCAAATGCAACATGCTCTTGCTCCCGATTTTTGACTTCCTTCAGAAATTGATAGATTCTCTCTATACTTAAGGGTTCTCGGAGTACTTTTGGCCATATTTAATCCACAGTTACCCTCCTAGTCATTAGTCTTGTTTCAACACAACCATCTATCTACCCAAATCTCTAAAAAATTTCAGTTTTTCCAATTCAGTAGTGAGTGCAAAGGGAAGATTAAGACAAATCCTACTTAGAAGAGCAGTCTGGGGTCAGAAGCGCGCCGATCCGCGGTCCTGCGCCGGGGCTATGCGGGACACAGACACCAAGGTGTGCTAAGTTCAAGCATTTTGTTGCACTGGATGTTTTGATTGACCAGGCCTCTTGACTCTCCGTAGAAACAGCCTGTCAGAGGGCGAAAGCAGACAGCCCAGACCCCGTATCAGATCTCCAGTGATTACATGAAGGGTTGTAACTTTCATCTCCTCCCCCAAACCTGTTTCGTCCCACGCAATTCCCCGACTCAATTCTAAGTCTTTCACTTCTGGCATTGCTCACGTGACTAGAGATAAAAATTGTCGTGTGAAATGAATTCTGAACGTGAGCCTGAGTGCAGTTTCCGTCTGCTCTCTGAGAATACAAAAGCCAGTCCATGTGTTCGACCTGCCTGACTTAGTTTTCCTTTACATTTGAACAATTCAGCACGAGCTGAAACCAGGTCTTCCTGTGGGAAGTATCCGCTCGATCAGGCGGCTGTGGGGGGTAGAAGTTGGGTTCAGTTCTTTCTTGCAACTCTTGGTCAGTGTTTATTTTTATATTGTGTCTCAATAAGGATGTCTTCAGTTTGAATCTGTATTCACTGCAAAACACCTTCTTAATGCACATGGCCTTCACATTTCTGTATAATAAATATCAATTATTGGTTCTCTGGTTTTACAACTTCAGTTATTTTAAACGGAAATAAGAACGTTCCACACAAGGCCAGTAACACTATCCCTTTATACCAGGAGACCAGCCTGTTTCATCCTGTGTAGAAAATTAGGAATACACGAATAGAGCTGTAACCTATACAGGCCGGAGGGCAGGGCACATCCAGGCTAACCTGAAGAGCAGCTAAGGTTGTAGTCTGAATAGTGTCTTCTCAATCAGAATAATTTACCCAATTATAGGGACGCCTGGGTGGCTCAGTTGGTTGGGCAACTGCCTTCGGCTCAGGACATGATCCCGGAGACCCGGGATCGAGTCCCATATCGGGCTCCCTGCTCGGCGGGAAGCCTGCTTCTCCCTCTCTCACTCCCCTTGCTTGTGTTCCCTCTCTGGCTGTGTTTCTCTCTGTCAAATAAATAAAATCTTAAAAAAAAAAAAAAAAATTTACCCAATTATTATTATCACGCAGAAAAGAAGTATGTTCTTTTTTTTTTTTAAGATTTTTATTTATTTCACAGAGAGAGAGATCACAAGCAGGCAGACAGGCAGGCAGAGAGAGGGGAGGAAGCAGGCTCCCTGCTGAGCAGAGAGCCCGATGCGGGCCTTGATCCCAGGACCCTGAGATCATGACCTGAGCTGAAGGCAGAGGCTTTAACCCACTGACCACCCAGGCGCCCAAGAAGTATGCTCTACTTACAAGTGACACCTAAACTTACCTAAGAGCTGAAAGTCTTAGGTTCGCAACCCAGGTAGCATACCTCACTGTGACCGAGTCAACTTGATGTCTCCCCCAATTAGATGGGGCCCCCGAGCGCGAGGCAGCCTGAGAGGGTGGCATCTGGGGGTGCAGGTGGTGAAAGATGTCACCTGAAGCAGAACAAAGGAGAAGTTTACCTACCACACTGCAAGGGAGTGGCGGGCTGGACAGCAAAGGGGGGGGTGGCGGG
>PITA01024031.1:0-27011 GCA_004023965.1 Spilogale gracilis
GAGAGGGAGAGAGGGAGAGAGGGAGAGAGGGAGAGAGGGAGAGAGGGAGAGAGGGAGAGAGAGAGAGAGAGAGAGAGAGAGAGAGAATGACTTGACCAGGAGCACATGACTTGACCAGGAGCATGTGACCAGTGGTGACAGAGTCAGATGAACACTTAGTTCTCCTGATTCGGTGCTCCCCTAAGGTTCACACTACCTCCCTGGACTTCCCACAACATATTCCAAATGCTCTTCCTAAATGCTTGTCCCCTGATTTTAGGATGGATGCCAGCTGGCAGGCCTGGCCTGTAGGCCCTCAGCATTCCCACCTCCCTATCTCTACCCTGAGATCTCTCTCCTGTTTTTCTCTACCTTCTCTGGGAAACATGTCCAAGCCACTCCTGGTGAGTATCAACAGTTCTAAACACACTCCTTATTGTCTGTGCCTCTCCTTTGGAAATGACACTGACCCTGTAGTGTGGATCATTGTTACATGGTCAATGCCACCTATCGAGACCCTGCTGTCAAGAGCTTTGTGGGCATCATCATTTTGGGCCAAACATGTATTTTCCTTCACCCTCTCTTGCTGGCAGCCTCCCTCCTGAGGTCTCAAGGCTCAGTTGTTGACCCTTCCTCTCCTTTCCTTTGCTACAGATGAGTTGGGTGGTGGTAGAACCCACTCTCCATACTTCTTCTCACACTGAATACCATGGCTCATTTTCTGGTGCAAATCCAAACAACCATCTTCCTTCAGTAGCATAAGTAGAAACTTCACACTAATTAAAAACAAACTAAGGATCTCTGTGATTCTAGGACAACAATGTTCTCATAAGGCCTTATGAGAGGAAACACTGAAGATAGGTTGGAATTAAAATAGTTTTCCCAACACAAAACTATGTGTTGACTCTTTCCTAGAAAGCAGGAGCAAAGAACTAAATTTTCATTTTCACTACTGGTTTTCAACTGAACAGGACATTTTCCAAACTTTCTTATAATTGGAGTAATGTCATGGCCTCTCTCAAAATGTTTTTGTTTTTTTTTAAAGATTTTATTTATTTATTTGACAGAGAGAAACACAGTGAGAGAGGGAACACAAGCAGGAGGAGTGAGAGAGGGAGAAGCAGGTTTCCCGCTGAGCGGGGAGCCCAATGTGGGGCTCGATCCCGGGTCTTTGGGATCATGACCTGAGCCGAAGGCAGTCGCTTAACCAACTGAGCCACCCCAGCACCCCTCAAAATGTTTTGCAATAGTTTGTTTTTATTCATGTAAATGTTGTACACAAATTTTAATTATGTAAGAAATAATGGTAGAGACACCTGAGTGGCTCAGTGGGTTAAACATCTGCCTTTGGCTCAGGTCATGATCTTGGGGTCCTGGGATCAAGCCCCACGTTAGGCTCCTTGCTTAGCAGGGAGTATGCTTTTCCCTCTGCTCTTCCCCTCTGGCTTGTGCTTGTTCTCTCTCAAACAAATAAATTAAAACCTTTTAAATAAAAAGAAATTATGGTAGTAAGGAATGGTAAGTTTTGTGAATATATTTATTTCAGTATATCAAAAATGAAGTAATTTTTTAAAAGCAGAAAATTGGTGGGTCAACCTACGAGCAGAAACTGAGGGTGCTCTGATGATCAGTAAAGCACTCTGATCCCCGGGGTCCCTGGCTGCTCTGTGACCTTGGCAAGACCCTTAATCATTTCAGGACCTCATTCTATCATGAGTAAATGAGGTTGATGACACCCGCCCTTCTGATTTCCCAAAGCAACTATAAAGATAAAGTGAAATAGGCTGCAAAGCATAAAGCACCAGGCAGAGTATAAATCATGGTTGTGACCTTAAATTACGTCTGAAATTTCTTGACTTCATCTTTGTAGGACCTCTCTGTGGGAGAAATCGGAGACCCCAGCTCTACCTCCCTGTTTCTCTTCGGCCTCCGACCTGTCCACCTGCACACCTTCTGTTCTTCTCTGCCACTGCGCACACAGGTTTGTGACCTGCCACCACTGGTGACATACCTTCTCCCCACATTCTTTGCCATGTGCTTTCAAGTATTTTCATTTAATATGGGGGCTCTGAGTCTCATCATTTTGACTTTTCATTCTTGTCCTCTCCAACCTTTCCAGAAGTTGGAGTCTGCTTAATTATCTTTGAACTTGGAGTCTGCTACCCTCCCCGATTTTCCCCACTTATGGGCAGGCTGGTCCTCTGACATACCTCTTTTCTTTAATAGGCCCCTGTTATCTCAGCTGCTTGCTGATTTGCATGACCCTCCCCCATCCCAGGATGGTCTCTACCTGCCTCTTTTCCTCTTCCATGCCGACCACAGCCCCCATGTCATCCTGCTGGTGACAAATCCCAACCAAAGAGCAGCAAGTAAAGGCTGTGAGCCTCGTTCTGGGGTGGAGTCCTGCCTCTTCCTCCCTGGGCCCTGATTCTGGGGAAGCCTTCAGGGAAGAAGGGGTCAATCTATGCCTTTCTGTCCATCTTCTTTCCTGTTTGATCTGTGAGTGTGCTGGGAGAGAAAGAAGGCCTTTGGTAGCAGGACAAATAAAAGAAAACCCAGACTTCACTTTCCTCTGTACAGGACTGGGTGAGTTGGCATCAGAAGGGACTTGGAGACCAGCGTATTCAGCTCCCTGATTTCACAGCCCAAGAAGAAGTGGTAAGGAGGGATATGTTTGCTTGAGGTAACTGTGCCAGACCTCTGACGAGTACTGGGCCTCACGGCGGATTCAGATATGGCTCCTGGCCTGAACTCTTCAGTCAAGGATAAGGGAACATTTACTGTGTCCACTGGACAGGCGTGGATACCTGCTGAGTAATTGGGCCTCTCCCATATGGGCCTTTTATTTATTTGTGTATTTATTATTTTTTAAGATTGTATTTATCTATTTAAGAGAGAGAGAAAATGAGCAGGGGGAGGGAGGTAGAAGGAGAAAGAGAAGTGGGCTCCCTGCTGAACAAGGTCCCTGACCTGTGGCTCCACCCCAGGAACCTGAGATCATTACCTGAGCCAAAAGCAGATATTTAACAAACTGAGCCTCTCAGGTGCCCCTCCCATACCATCCTATTAATTGAATTCCCTTCTCCTCCAACAGCAGTACACTGCCTCCGTGCATGTCAAGTTTCCAACCAAACCATGCATAGATCTCAAACTTTCATCAGAAATATTTCTAAACCAAGGGATCTCCTACCCATAGAATGCTTCTTTCCCACTGTTCTTCACCTCTCTCTGAAGTTTGTGAGATTCTCCAGTGGGGTTAGTGTAGTGGGATATGATTGTTTCTTCCCTGCAGGGCCTAAAGACCTTTAGAACAGCCACAGGCAGCTCTCATGCTTTCTGTCAGCTCAGAGCCTCTGGAAGTGAGAAGGGACCACTTTGTCCAAAAATGACTTGGACTCTTCTGTTTATAATGTGTATGCCGATATTATGAATTGGTTGGAAGAGCCAAGGGACATCATGAGTTATCGGTGTAAAAAGTTCCTTTTTATTTTGCTTTTCATTTCATGAACATTTCTGTCCTTTCCCAGGAGAGAATGCCACACAAGGGATGATTCTCAGAATATCCTTGGACAGGTTGAGAAATTGGTAGGAAAATACTTAATGATCAATCATTGAGCCCTCACCTTGCAGGGATTGTGTGTCAGTTATTTATTATTGCAAAACAAACACTCCAAAACTTAGTGACTTAAAACAACTGCTTTAATGCACATTGTTCTATGGGTCAGGGACCTGGATGGGGCTCAGCAAAATGGTTTATCTCCATGACACACCGCGTCCCTGGGATAAACCACTGGGGACTAGAGAATCTTAAATGGCTCCACTAACATGTCGGGGGCCTTGGTGCTGGCTGTTGGCTGGGATGTCCAGTTCTCCATGTGGCCTCTTTCTCCAGCAGGAAAGCTTGGGCTTTTTTACCTGTTGGCTGAGTTTATTGGCTGAGTTTACATTGCACAAGGGTTTCCCATGTCTCTGCCATGTCACATTTGATGATATCTCTTGGCCAAACCCAATGACATGGTTAAGCTGGAGTCAGCATGAGAGGGAGTGCACATATTGGGGACCATACACCAGACCTAGGATACACAGATGATTAACAAATACCTCCTAGAGGCAGAGACTGTAGCCTTATAGATCATGTACCCCCACCAATCTTGCAAGACTCTTGGAATCTCACCAGGTTCACCCAACACCTCCTTTCACCCTATCTGTTCACATTTCAGATGACTTCTCTCCACGCAGGACTAGAGAGGGTTATTAGTTCCTAATACACATCAGCAAACATGAATAGTGAGGAGCTCTGACCCTTTAGAGTAGGTTTTTTTTTTTTTTTTTTTTTTTTTTAAAGATTTTATTTATTTGACAGCGAGAAACACAGCGAGAGAGGGAACACAAGCAGGGGGAGCGAGAGAGGGAGAAGCAGGCTTCCCGCCGAGCAGGGAGCCCGATGTGGGACTCGATCCCGGGTCTCTGGGATCATGACCTGAGCCGAAACCAGTCGCTTAACCAACTGAGCCACCCAGGCGTCCCTAGAGTAGGTTTAATAAACACTCTCTCAAAATAAAATAATGACTACATTTTCTATTAGCAAGTATGTTCTGTTCAGAAGCTCAGGGTGAGGCACAATGAAGTGGGGACCTGGCTTCCAGGGTCAAGGATGTCAGGGGAATAATACTGGAATCCTCTAGTTAAATGGAGAAGGTCATTGTCTTTGCATTGCCAAGGCAGAGTGATTCAGAATGTGAGCTAAGGGTTCATCCTCCTGGCTGGGAGATATGATTCAACTGCACTTGCTACCTTTGGGGAAATTACTTATGCCCTGAAGTTTTCACACATGGTAAATGGAGACAACATGTATCAGCCTATCAGGAAGACTGTTTTGAAGATCAAATGGTCACGCCCATTTAGTGCTTATCACTCTAGCTGGGATGCAGTAAAGGCTCACAAGCTAAACTATTTTTATTGACACTAATGTACATTTATCCCATATCTTCACCATTGTTCTTAAAAGTGGCATAAATAATGAATCTTGGAACACTGAAAAAATAAAATAAATTTAAAGTAAAAAAAAAAGAAATTTAAGGTTATCACATTTTCTGGTGGCTCCTGATGTAATGACCTAATAAACTATTTTCATAAAACCTGAAAAAAACAAAACAAAACAAAAACAAAACAAAACAAAAACAAAACAAAAAGAAGAGAATATCTGGACACACAGAGACATTAGGAATTTAAGTGCATAGGACAACCATGTGAAGAGGCAGTGAGAGGGTGGCCATCTACAAAGCCATGGAGAGAATCCTGGAATAGACACACCTTGTAGAGCCCTCAGAGGAAACCAGTCCCGCAACTGGACTTCCAGTCTCCAGAACAGTGAGAAAATAAACATCTATTGTTTAAAAAAAAAAAAATCGTGGAATCCATCAGTATGCATATCCTGGTGTGGAAGAATAGAATAAAGGGAAGGAAAAAGGAAGGGGAGGGATGAAAGAAGACAATATAAAAGAAGCTAAAATGAAGGGTGAGAAGAAGGGGGAAAGGATAGAGACAGACACTTGAACCAGCAAGACTGTGAGCACACATACCTGAAGACCAGAGATCATTTTCTGAGAAGGAGTCACGTCTCTGGGGGTTACCCAAAGCTCACTTGGCTCCTGGCAAACCTAAAATATTTGCCAGTGAGAGAGTCAGAGAGAGCAAATGGATTTTGCCACCCAAGGAGTCTATACAAACTTGGCCCAAATCACACGGAAAAAAGGAAAGGGAGTGTGTGTGTGGGAATATTTATCAGAGCAAGGCTGACTGGCTGGGAATTCAACCATGAGACCTGCCATATTTGCAAGTCTACAAATAATGTATACAGATTCCCCTATATTTCCAGCTCTAGAAGGGAAAACAGAGCAACCCAGCCACCTATGCACTTTTCCAGACCAAGATTCCTTCAGTTTAACACTCCTTCTGTGCTCCTCTTTGGCCTCTTCCTTCCCCCTGGGAGGTACTGGTGGGAAGTGAATTGCTTGCCAAGGATGAACAGGAGTGGAATGCTCAAGGGCTGGTACTGGTGTAAAGTGAATTGTTTGCCAAGGATGAGCAGGAGTACAGTGACCTGAGGGTTACATCCCTGCTCCAAGCTCCATTCTCTGCCATGGCCGATTCTAGGGCTGGGATAAAAGACTTTCATCTGTTTGTAGATGGAAGAATTAGGTAATAACATGACTCAAAACTGGGATACAGATGGTGTCCAAATGCCTTTCTCTAATTTATGGAGCCCAAGATTTGGGTTAGGTAAAAAGGGCTCCCCTTGGCAGAAGGGGCCATGAGAGACCTCTCTGGACATCAGCACCTCCAGACTTTCCATTCTGGCCAGTGTTACTGGCCACAGTGCAAGCTTAATCATCTGAGAATGACCCCTCTAAAACTATGATGATATATTTCTTTCTTTCATATATAAGAATCTTAAAAAAAAATATTTTATTTATTTATTTGCCAGAGAGAGAGAGAGAGTCAGGCAGAGAGAGAGGATGAAGCAGGCTCCCCACCAAGGGGAGAGCCCGATGAGGGCCTCAATCCCAGGACCCCAAGATCATGACCCAAGCTGTAGGCAGAGGTTTTAACCCACTGAATCACCCAGGTGCCCAAGAATTCTTTAACTTAAAAAGATTTGAGATATTTTAGATAGCAATTTTAGATAGTAAGTTTATATCATTAGTATTTTAATATTTAGATTATCAGTGCATTTTTGGTATTTTGTGTTCTTATTATGTTCAAAAAAATTGGTCTACCAGGATTAAATATCAATCTTGTAACTCCAATTTATAATAAGTAATTGAATGAGTAATTTAGATGTGAGTTTCGGTTGAAATCTTAGTTTATATTTCATTAGGATAATTAAGAAAACTTGAGCATCACTACTTTTAGAAGCACAGTCTATTTGATTTATAAGAATCATTTAGATAATTGAGAAAATTTATCAGAGTTTTTTTAAGTAAATGCAAACATATTAAATTTATTAATGCAGTGCAGAATATTTTCTTTAATAAGTTTATAACTGGGACCAAAGATTCATCAAACCTCCTTACAAAGTGATAGTCAAACTCACTAGCTCCATAATCAGAATTATAAGATTGATAAATTGAAAGCAATCGATTAAAGGAGAACTAGAGTTTTTCATGTGGAACCTGAATTAATAGAATATGTATTTAAAATTAATTTTAATGTGATCTCTGGAAAAAGTTTTCTGCTCATAAAGTCTACTTAGAAATCTTAAAGGATATTACAGTAAAATTATTTTGATTCTGATGATTATTAGCATACAGACTTTCTGTTGCTGTGTGAAAAATTATATCAAATAGAGTAGCTTAAATAAATACCCATTTATTATCTCACAGTTCATGGATCAGTAGGCCAGGCACAGCATAACCGGGTCTCCTTCTCAGGGTTTTATAAGGCTGCAGTCAAGATTTTTGGGCAGGGCTGGGTTCTTATCTGAGGCTCAGAGTCCTTTTCCAAGTTCACATGGTGTTGGCAGAATTCACTTCCTTGCAGCTGTCAGACTCATAGTGCCTTTCTTCTTCAAGGCCTGCAAGAGAATGCATCTCTAACTTACAGACCTTAATATATATATATATATATATATACATATATATATATATATTTTAGATTTTACTTATTTATTTGACAGAGAGAAACACAGCTAGAGAGGGAACGCAAGCAGGGGGAGTGAGAGAAGAAGCAACCTTTCCACAGAGCAGGGAGCCTGATGAGGGGCTCGATTCCAGTACTCCAGGATCAGGACCTGAGCTGAAGGCAGACGCCCAACAACTGAGCCACCCAGGCGCCCCAGTTTACAGACGTTTTTAAAAAGAGTTCATTTGTTTAGGTTAGGCCCACCCAGCATATTCTTCCACCTCATTAACTCAAAATCAGCTGATTAGGAGCCTTCGTTGTGTCTGTGAATGTCCATTCACCTTTGCCATATAACATCACAGGAGTGAAACCCCATCATATTCACAGATCTTGCACCCCTTCCAGTGAGTCTATACCTGGTGAGGTGATGAGACCCTCTGAGAATTCTGGTTGCCACAGTTTATACAGTATCTTCCTTCTTTTAAAAACATAGTCTCCAGGGCATCACTTCTACCACTCTCATTTCCTCCTCACCTCCTCCTCAAATACCATCACACAGGGTATGGTCAATGATGGGTCCCTAGTGCTTTTTCTTTTTTAAGACTTATTTATTCATTAGAGAGAGAGAATGTGTGTACATGACCAAGGGTAGGGGCAGAGGGAGAGGGAGAAAATCTTTTTTTTCTTAAATGATTTGTTTTATTTATTTTTCCACTGTTCCAAGTTTCCAAGATTGTTTATGCACCACACCCAGTGCTCCATGCAGTACTTGCCCTCCTAATACCCACCACCAGGCTCATCCATCCCCCCACTTCCCTCCCTTTCAAAACCCTCAGTTTGTTTCTCAGAGTCCAGAAGAGAGAGAGAAAATCTTAAGCAAACTCCACGCTGAGCTTGGAGCCTGACCGAGGATTGGTTTGCTAATCACTACCCTGAGATCATGACCTGAGCTGAAATCAAGAGTCAGACGCCCAACCCACTGAGCCACCCAGGTGCCGCTTCCCATAGTTCTTGACCACGTCCCTTCTTTTCCAGAACTACTGCTTTCACTTTGGTTTTCTAGGGCTTTATCTCTTGCTGGCTTGTCGTAGCTGCCACCACCCTGGCTTCCCTGTCTCCAGTGCTATCCCCTCAATTCCTTCTCTACCTTGTGGCCAGAGTTTTCCTTCCTTCCTCCCTCCCTCCCTCCCTCCCTTCCTTCCTTCCTTCCTTCCTTCCTTCCTTCCTTCCTTCCTTCCTTCCTTCCGCTTTCTTTTTTCTTTCCTTTCTTTCTTTCTTTCTTTCTTTCTTTCTTTCTTTCTCTTTCTTTCTTTCTTTCTCTTTCTTCTTTCTTTCTTTTTCTTTCTTCTTTCTTTCTTTCTTTCTTTCTTTCTTTCTTTCTTTCTTTCTTTCTTTCTTTCCTTCTTTCTTTCTTCTTTCTCTTTCTTCTCTTTCTTCTTTCAGATTTATTTATTTATTTGTGAGAAAGAGAAAGAGAGCATGCCTTGGCAAAGGTCACAGGAAGAGGGAGAGAGAATCCCAAGAAGACTCTGCACTGAGCATGGATGGAGCCTGACTCGGGACTCGATCCCATGACCCTGAGATCATGACCTGAGCCAAATCAGGAGTAAGACGTTTAACCAACTGAGCCACCCAGATACCCCCAGAAGAATCTTTCTTAAATGCAAATCTAATCATACCATTTCTTAGCTTATAACCCAGGGCCCTATGGATATATTTCAAACCCGTTGCTTACATATTCTCCACATAGCCCGTGTCTTGTCTCTAACTTCACCTCTCTTCAATCTTTCCAGGATTTCCTACTCCCCATCTATTTACCATGTTCCTATCATTCCAACTGTTACAGATCACTCAATTTTCACCCTGATGCTTGTCTTCATGACTCTCTGCCAGGTGGTTCTGTCCCATAACGTTTATTGGGTAGACCCTCAAGGACTTGGCAAATGGTACAGCTTCTCTCTGAGGGCTTGCCCATTCTCACTGGTGGACTTGACCACTCCCCTTTCTTGCCCCAGGCCCCCATAGCCTATGTGGACATTACAATACTGTAACACTTTACTGCATATGTATAAATCTGTCTTTCCATCATTTCGTTAGGCAATAAGATCCTTGGAGACAGAAACAATTTCTTATTTATTGTGCTAGCCATAGTAACTGGCACAGTGTTAAAAATATAATAGGCAATTCATGCTTTTTAATAAAGGAAAGGAACATGAAGCAAAAGAATGTTCCAGTTCTCTGAACTTCAGTTTTCTTACTGGAGGTAGTATTATCTCTTAACCCATTGCTAACGCACGGACTAGGGTTGTCATAAAGTCTGCCTTTTTGCCAGTATAGCTCAGGGGAAATCAGGATGGCAGGAAAATTTACTCCACCAGTATGTACTGAATCTTTTAAAATTATATAGCATGGTTTGGCATGATAAAGTAGCAGGCTTGTGACAGTGTAACAATAGGCTTCTCCTTGATAATGAGATGCAGTTCTGGTGGCTATGGGACTGAACCTTGCAGACTTCCTACTACTCAGAGCTTCATTGACTGAGGGCCTTAGATGCTGTGCTCTGAAATCCATCACTGTGTTTGCTCCAAGGCCACACCTTCCATAGGCTATTCCCCACTAATAATTGAGTACACTGGGGATATTAGGGCAGATCAATTTCCAAGAGTCATAGGACTGCTTTGTCAGCTCATTTTGTCTCAGTGATTCCCAGATGGCTTTGCCAAACCTTCCTTAGACTTCCAAGCAGTCTAGGACATTCAGCCCAACACTTGCTGCCTTTCCCCTTCACACAGGATTAGATTTGCTTTATAGGCTGAAGGTGCTCCCAGCCTTCTCCACATTCTTCCTGATTTCTTTTCACAGAGGCATTTCCCCTCATCAAATCCTTGCATGTTTGATCTTGTCTTGGCATCTTATATTCTCCTTGGAAGAGCCAGACCAGAAAAGCAGTATGCTAGAAGGACATTTTTGTTTTCGGTGAGTTAATGTATAGCAATGGTAGATAGTGTCATTCTGTCTTAACTATTGTCTGGGGAAATGAAGAAAGGAGCTTCCGTCCTTACTTGGGACAGAGCCTTAATAAAAGGAGCCCTGGAGGACAGAATCTTAGTAGTCATGCAAATCATTGAGGAGGGCTGGGCAGGAGCGTCACAGGACAGTGTTGGAACTGGCTGCTTTTCCTCAGCCAGAGAATTGTCTTAGAGAGCTCATTTCTACCCCTGCTTAAGCAAGTTTGTGTTTCCTAATGATTATATACATATGAGTGTACACACATGCACGCACACACACATGCATACACACATACACAAATGCACACATGTGCACACATAGACAAATAGAATATAATAGACAATTCATGTTTTTTTAATAAAGCACAGACACTCTCCCCTTATATCATTCATGGTCCAAGTAAGAGAGTATAACAGTACAGAAAGAGTTTAAAGGGGCCATTTACAGAGTCCTCAGCATGATTCTTCTTCTTTTTTTTTTTTTAAAGATTTTATTTATTTGACAGAGAGAAACACAGCCAGAGAGGAAACACAAGCAGGGGGAGTGAGAGAGGGAGAAGCAGGCTTCCCGCCGAGCAGGAAGCCGGATGTGGGGCTCGATCCCAGGTCTCCAAGATCATGACCTGAGCCGAAGGCAGTCACTTAACCAACTGAGCCACCAACGTGCCACCTCAGCATGATTCTTAAAAGGTGACAAGGATTGGTGTGGTATCCTCCTGGCTAGTCATATCCAGGAAACTTAAAGAAACAGAAGAAGGGAGTAATTACTGAAAGACAGAAGAAAAATAACTTTGTAGGAATTATGGTCTTTAACAGAGAAATATAACCATCTATCACATTAAATACCCCAGTATCACCCTGCTGCCCCTCCATTCTCCTTTGGGTACTTCTTAATGGCTAAATCCACCCAGAAGCCAGCAAGCATGAGGTAAGTGATGCAGTCTATACACCTGAGGGCATATAACTCAGAGTGGAAAAGAATGGGCAGTGTGTGTGGAACGTAAATAGCAGATACATCTTGTCTACTCCAAATAAAGGTGCAAAATGGCAAAGAGCCTGCTCAAAAGTCACAATGAGGAATAAGGAATAGGAATTTGTGCTTGGTTGCTATGACCACCACTTCATTTTTTCCAAATACTTGGTAATCTCTTTCCAAAGATTTTATAATGAAATTTTTGCCACACAGTGAAAATGCATGCATTGGCTCCTGTCTCTGGGTTAGCTGCCACTCTCTGACCAGTACCAGCTGGCTGACCTCATACTCACATTCAGTTCCAGAGGCCAGCTAGCAGTTTTTACTCTTGGCTGGGAAAGCACACAGCTCAGTATGCTGGAAGGACAGGTTCTGATCACCAGCTCTCCTAGAGCATTATAAAGAACAGTCATCTGGCTCCTCCACCACTGCTCAATAGTTCACTGAGGACAGCACAGGAGGAAAATGTCACCTAGTCTGAGAGACCTCTTAGTCCTGTCCCCACTCCCCCCATTCACAGATGCTAGCAAAGCTACAAGTAATAGGCTTTGGGGTGAGCTGAGGGGATACAATGTGCTAAAATCATAGTTGATAATGTCAGCCTTCATTCCTCAGGTGGGATGAACAGCTCTGCGCAGATCCGGGCACAGAGGGCTGGAAGAAACAGCATTCAGGAACTGGCAGTAATGGTGGACAGAGTCCTGTCACTGGCGATTTATCTGAGCCAGTCTTGTGCAGTTGACCTAGGAGGTGAGGTGAATACTGGTTAGCTCCTGGAGGAGGTGTGTATAGGTTGTCTCAGTCTGAACTGTGATGTGAGCAAGAGTCCCTTTGATAAAGGTCATGTCATTGTCCCTCTGTGCCTGCCCTTCACTTAGAATTGAGTTCTCAAATTCCATGACACATCAGTATCATCCACAGAGCTACTAAAAATACCAATGACTAAGTGACACTCCAGACTAATTAAATCAGAATCTCTGGAGTAGGACCCAGGCTTCATCCAGAGTTTGATCGAATACCTAGGGGACTCTAGTGTATCATTAAGATACTGAGGCAAGACCTTCAAGTTTGCCACTTAACCTGGGAAAGGAGTCTCAGGGAAGGTATTGGGGACTGTTTAGGGGGAAAAATAGAATCAGGCTTTGAAATTCTTTTCCAGGTTCAGAGACTTCCAAGAGGAACACTTTTTACTCATCAGCCCGACTAGACATAGGAACTCACCGATCAGACTGGCCTCTTCCTCTTCTAACTTTTCTTGCTCTGTCACTCCTGCTACTGAGGATGGAGAATAGGGTTGAAATCCAATAGCAACAATTATGCCAGGACAGCATTGAGGCTGTTCCACAGATCCCTGATTTGAGGCTGAGATGGATCCAATATCACATTTTTGATTTCTGACTCTAGGCAGAAGGAACAGTCAAACTGAATGAAAGGGGGAGTTTAGGAAGATGTGTAGCTTTACCTGGAGGATTCTCTGATGCATGCTCATTTCACCATTAACATGAGTTCTCTGCATGTGCTCTAATTAGGGCTGTTGGAATGTGCTGTGTTGTAGTATGGTGGGTGGCCGAGGGTGAATATCATCTGCGAAGGGAACTGACTGAGAAGGGTTGTCTTATGGACATGGGGTGCTACAACCAAATACCATGAACTGGGGGACTTATACAACAGAATTTATTTCTTATGGTTTAGAGGCTAGGAAGTCTGAGATCAAGGCACTGCAAGATTCAGTGCTTTCTGTCTTGTAGATGGCCACCATCTTGTAGATGCTGTGTCATCACATGGGCTTCCCTTGGAGCATGGTTCTGGAGAGAGCAAAATCTCTCTCCCTTCCTCTATTTATAATGGTGCTAATACCATCTTTAGGGTCCCTTCCTCATGACCTAACCTAAACTCAAGAATCTTTCAAAGGCCACACCTCCAAATACCATAACTCCACTGGGAGTTAGGGATCCAACATATAAATTTTGGGGGGAAATAAATATTCATAACAAGGGGAATTGCCATGATATTCCAAGTCTGTCTAATCAATGGATACCCCATTAGATGAATTCATGAAGTGCTGTTCAGTAACTAGTTACCTCCCTACCTGCTTGTCCACAGGGTCCTCATGTATCATCTTGGAGAAGGCCACTTGGAGAAGAAGGTTCAGAAGCAGGAACTGGGAAAGAGGAGCTGGCCACTTTGTGGCTGTACATACTCATCATCTTAGAGACAGGAGAGTAAAATGTGTAAAAAGACAGCTGATGGAGCACTGGGTGTGCTGCATAGACAGTGAATCTTGGAACACTGAAAAAATAAAATAAAGCAAATTATTTTAAAAAGACAACTGACTTCTTTATCTCACAGGAGTTTATGATTTTGGTGGAAGAAGAGTTGGCCTCCCTAACAGAGCCATATTGTACACGAATGGTTTTGACCCATCTCCATCCCTACTAATTTGGATTAGGAAACTGACTGAAATTGCTAAACAGCAGCAGTGAGGATGCATCTTGGACTTCCTGGATATACCAGTGGCCAAGAAACAAACTGGTAAAGGAGTAGTAGGTATTCATTAAACACCCACCGATATGATAGGGACCTTGGGGCTAAAAAATCACTGAACTTAACATTAACCTTAATATGGGTACTGAAAAAAAGGTTTTCTTGCCTTACACATAATAGACATTCCAGTAAATTTTGAAATGAAGAATGTAATTAAATGTAATCATGATTCAGCTGAGGGAGGCTCAAAACAGAGGAAGGGAGACCCTAAATCTATTCCAATCCTGGAATTGGGTGGCAAGTCAGGGTGTAATGTGCAAGTCTGGAGCCACAGCTTTCAAAAATAATTCAAATGTTACACAGGTGAAGAACAAGGGGGAAAAGAACCTTTTGAATCCCTACTTGTATGCTTTCTTAAGAGAGTAAGTGTAATTAGCATTACAGAGCTCTGGATAGGATGTGAGAACACCATGTGTCTGTCTGTCTTAATGTATGTATGCATGTATGTTTATGTTAATTTATTTATCACTTAATTATGAAACGCATACCATATACAGGCTGTTGGGCTTACAGTGAGGATAGAACAAATAAGATAAATACAGTTTCTTGTGCTCAAGAAGCCTCTAGGCCAGGGAGAAAGTCAGACATTGAAAAGGGGTGTTTTACAAAGATAAACTCAAAGTGGATAAAAGACCTCAACGTGAGGCAGGAATCTATCACAATCTTAGAGGAGAACATGGGAGTAACCTTTTCAATATTGGCCACAGGAACTTCTTTCAAGACACTTCTCCAAAGGTAAAGGAAACAAAAGCAAAAATGAACTTCTGGGACTTCATCAAAATAAAAAGCTTCTGTACAGCAAAGGAAACAATCAACAAAACAAAGAGGCAACCCACAGAATTGGAGAAGATATTCTCAAATGACACAAGAGACAAAGGTCTGATATCCAAGATCTACAAAGAACTCCTCAAACTCAACACCCCAAAACAAGATGATCACATCAAAAAATGGGCAGGAGGCATGAACAGACAATTCTCCACAGAAGACATACAAATGGCTAACAGACACATGAAAAAATATTCATCATCATTAGCCATCAGGGAAATTCAAATCAAAACCACATTGAGATACCACCTTATACCATTTAGAATAGCCAAAATTATCAGGACAGGAAACAACAAGTGTTAGAGAGGCTGTGGAGAAAGGGGAACCCTCTTAGATTGTAGGTGGGAATGCAAGTTGGTGCAGCTACTTTGGAAAACAGTGTGGGGATTTCTTTAAAAATTAAAAATAGAGCTACCCTATGACCCTGCAATTGCATTACTGGGTATTTACCTCAAAGATACAGATTTAGTGAAAAGAAGGGCCATCTGTACCCCAATGTTCATAGCAGCAATGGTCACAATCACCAAACTGTGGAAAGAGCCAATGTGCCCTTCAACAGACAAGTGGATAGAGAGGATATGGTCCATATATACAACGGAATATTATACCTCCATCAGAAGGGATGAATACCCAACTTTTGTAGCAACATGGATGCGATTGGAGGAGATTAAGTTGAGTGAAATAAACCAAGCAGAGAAAGGCAAGTATCATATAGTTTCACTTACTTGTGGAACATAAGGAGTAGCACAGTGGGAGAAGGACAGGAAATGTGAACTGGGGTAAATTAGAGAGGGAGATGAAGCATGAGAGACTGTGGACTCTGAGAAACTAACTTAGGGTTTTGGAAGGGAAGAGGGTGGGGGGGTGAGCCTGGTGGTGGGTATTAAGCAGGGCATGTATTGCATTGAGCACTGAGTGTGGTGCATAAACAATGAATCTTGGAACACTGAAAAAATAAATTATTATTTAAAAAAACTTAAAAAAAAAAAAAGAAGTCAGTCTTATGACCAACCATTCTATTTCTAGTTATTTACCTAATAGAAATTAAAGCATATTTTCACACACAAAAAAAAAAGAAAGAAAAAAAGGAAATAGATGTTTTAAATGTGATTAATGTAATGATGGGGCAATGCAAGGTGATTTAGTATGGATTAAATCGATATTTCATGTGATGCAATTTTTATTAATTAGAACTAGGATTCAAATGAAGACTAAGTATGTCATGTACACATCATGGCCATGAGTTTTCAAATAAGCTTTTAGCAAATTACCAAGACTTACACATATGAGTGCCTTCTCCAGCAAAGACTCTGAAAAGTTCACATATCAGTGACACTTTTCTGGTTACTGGTATGTGTTTATTATTTTTCATGTGTGTTAGAGAATATGTCCTCCTGACTTTATTTTTTTTTTTTTACTGTTTATCCTTTTATTTTAATTCTGGCTTCTTGAATTGCTATGAGTTGGCAATGGCTTTGTCTCTACCCAGCACAAAAATTGAGATGCTATTTTAAAAATCAGGAGACTTTACATAAAAATCCAGAAACTTATTTTCTCTTAAAAATATAGAAAACTCTGGAAACCAAGGCAACCACCATTTGGAGCCAGGTTTCATGCTCTATAAATTGTGACCTTAGTTTCCTGAAAAGCAGAATGTTCTCTGTGATTTTGTCCTGCTCAGAGTTCATCAGCCTGGGACATTATTTTAGTGCTCCCAGCATCTGAAACTACGAGCTGTCATCTGGAAGGGGATGTCAGTGGACAGTAGGCGCCAGCAGCCTCTCTAGACTGAGAGGTTATGCCTGGCTGCTGGGCAGCTGTGCTGTACTAGCTAATAGGACAGTGGCTCTTTTCCACCACTGGTTTTCTTGATAATTGCAGATATAGACTTTAGCATTTTGGGGGATTGGCCAGTACTCTGTGGGACATAAACAGAGTGATTGCTATTTACAAGTGCTGGGATCTTTCCTCCATACACAAAATAAGTGAGGCAATTGCTGTTTGTGATGATCTCTGCCCCAAAGCCATGCCATTATTCCCCAAGTCCCTGAGAAAAACACAGATGAAGATCTGCTTTGCTGAGCTACTGAGGGTCCCTGGACCACAGCAGGAAATGAGGTGTGAGAATCTCAGGGCCCAGCCAGATGTGTTTTCTCAATTGTCAGGCCACATCTGTCTCAATTCCACTGATCAGGTCAGCCACGAAGGGCCTCACAATGTCCAAGCTAGTGGCAGAAAGAACCTGGGAGCTCATCAGTTTCTATCTCTTCCTGTGCAGGTGAGATAAGAGACATTTCTGAGATCATATAGCTCATCAGCAGCTGACTGCATTGGACTCAATTTCCCTGAATCCATGCTCCAGGTGTTTTCCTCTCCATCCTTGTTCCTTAGCCTTCAGGTCTGATATCTGAAATTATTCCCAATGCTGCACACACTTGATGCAGAGGTTTCAGAATGGAGGCTTGTGGGCTGTACCCAACATACACTGCTGAATTTATTTATTTTTATTTTTTCCTGTGATGAGAACTCTTAAGATTTGCTCTCTTAACAGTTTTCAATATCATCCAGCAGTTATAGCTGTAGTCATCATGTACTTTACACCCCAGTACTTCTTTATTTTCTAACTTGAAGTTTGTACATTTTGATATCTTCCTCCAGTTCCTTCTCCCCTCTTCCCACCACTGGGAACAACAGATCTGATCTCTTTATGAGATTTTTTTTTTTAAGATTCTACATATAAGTGAGATCATACAGTATTTGCCTTTCTCTGTCTGACTTATTTCACTGTTGTCACACATGGCAGGATTTCCTCATTTTTATGGCTGAACAGTATTCCAATGCATGTGCTCTGAATGTATTGTTTCCATGGCTTGGCTCTTGTGAATGTTGTGGACATAGATATTTTAGTCACCTTCACAGCACAAAAATTGAGATGATATTTTAAAAATCAGGAGACTTTACATAAAAATCCAGAAACTTATTTTCTCTTAAAAATATAGAAAACTCTGGAAACCAAGGCAACCACCATTTGGAGCCAGGTTTCATGCTCTCCCCAAATTGTTTATGTCTCCACATTCCTATGATTGTATACATTCTCTCATATATTTGCACTAATAAAAGTTATCTGATGCCTCTGTGAGACTTGCTTTCTATTTCTTGTATGTTTCAGGGTTCCCACCAACCTTTTCTTACACTTCAAGTTCCTCTGTTGTCATTCCAAATGATGCCAGGGCCCCACAGCTTTCATCAAGCCAAGCTCATTCACTGTCATCCCCATTGGCCTCTTACTGGTCCTCTCCTGTACTTTGCAAGGACTCACCTTCCAATTTACAGAAAATGATGTCTCTTCCCATTATAATATTTCTACCAAACCACTTTTTTCTTCATAGTACCCAGGAAGACTTTTTGGTAGAGGATGTTAAACTGGGATTCATGGCTAGTCTTCAGGAAGATAGAACTTTTTCAGATTTTGTATGCAAAGTTTTGAGTATGTTCATTTTTAATTTAATCAATCAATTAAATTAAAAACAATTAATCAATAAATCAATTAAATTAAAATAATTGATTAATTAGTTAAGTTTTAGAAAGAGAGTGAGGGGGGAGGTGTAAAGGGAGTGGCAGGAAGGGAGAATCCCAAGCAGGCTCTCATGCTCAATGCAGAGCCTTAAGATGATTACGTGAGCCAAAATTAAAAGATGCTTAACTGACTGAGCCACCCAGTTGACCTGAGTGCATGTGCATTTTTAAAGAAAATCATCTATGCCTTTATTCATCTTTTCACAGGACCCTGCAAAATGCTTGTTTTCTGCTCTCTGCCTGCCCTTTGTGAGTCCATCTTCTGCTTATAGGTTTCCTCTCCACCATCCTAGATAGTCTTGTGGTCCCAAGAGCAGTGTTACCAACGGTTTCTGAAACATGGAAGAATGTGGTTCTTGCTACATACACTCAGAAGGCTGCTATTTTTTTCTCTTAATTATATAAAAAAAATCCATCTTATTATTTGACCTAGGGTAGATTATTTCAGCTGGATTATTAGTGCTTCATACTCAATCTATATTCTAGACCCAGTAAATCTTCCAAATTCTCTATTATAAACCTAAGAAGTGAGAGATGAAGAAAAGAGACTTGATGAATTTTAGAAAGCAATACTCAAGGAAATAAATCTTTGTTTTGATAAACTGTTGACCACTAATTAAGAAATTATAAGCTAAAAACAACCGTACTGTCCCCTAGTTCTAAAAGTCTGCATCCCTTTATGAGAAATATTCAGCTTCAAGTCACAACAGTAAAAATACTAACAATAGCCTGAAGGATGGATATTTATTGTAAATATCTAAGATAGATGGTCTCCTGGTTAATTTGATGGCTCAACTATGCTGATAAGGACCAGAGCGCATTTAAGTCCTCCAACTTGCCACCTATGGTTGCAAGATGGATGTGGCATAATTGAACATTATGTACTCAAAGGTAAGAAATAAACAAAAACAGTACAGAGCATGGATTTTCTTTCCTCCTCCTCTTCCTCTCCTCCTCTTCCCCTTCTCCTTCTTCTTCCTTTTTTCCCCTCCCCCTCCTCCTCCTTCTCCTCCTCCTCCTTTTCTTCTATTGAACACTTAACATGAAAGCACACTCTTAATCACATTTTTAGTGTACAATACAGTACTGTCAAGGCATTATATTATACAGCAGATCTCTAGAATTTACTCCTCTAGAATAACTGAAACTTTATATTCTTTGAACATTTTGCAATTTTCTTTTCCCTAGTCCCCGGTAACCACTGTTCTAGTCTCTGCTTCTGTGAATTTGACTATTTTAGGTTCTTCATATATGTGGGGATTGTGCAGTATTTGTCCTCCTTTTGGAACTGGCTTATTTCACTTGACATATGTCCTTCAGGTTCATCTATGTTGTCATATATGGCAGGATTTCCTTCTTTTTCTTAGTTGAATAATATTTTATCATATGTATATAACATAGTTTATCCATTCAGCCACTGATGGACATTTAGATTGTTCTATATCTTGGCTATTGTGAATGCTTTGCAATCCTGACTTCAGTTTTTTTAATATACACCCAAAAGTGAGACTGCTGAGTTATATAGTGCTTCTGTTTTTTTTTGTTTGTTTGTTTGTGTGTTTTTTTTTTTAAAAACTTCTATACTGTTTTCCAGAGTGGCCACACCAATGCATTCCCACCAGCAGTGTATAGGCTTCCAGCTTCTCCATATTCTTGCCAAACTTGTTATCTTTTGAGTTTTTGTGTTTGTTTTTTTTTAAATTTAACAATAGCCACTCTAAAAGGTACGAGGTGGTATCTTATTGTGGTTTTCATTTGCATTCCCTTGATGATGAGTGATGTGGATCACCTTTTCATATACTTGTTGCCCATTCGTATGTCTTCTTTGGAGAAATGCCTATGCAGTTCCTTTGTCTCTTTTTAATTGTATTATATGTGATTGTTTTGCTATCGAGTTGTAAGAGTTCCTTATGTATTTGTTATATTAACCCCTTAGCTGATATAGGATTTGCAAATATTTTCTTCCATCCTTAGGTTGACTTTTCATTTTGCTGATTATTTCCTTCTATGTACAAAAGCTTTTTATCCCTCTCCCCTATGTTTTGCTTCCTTTTCTTATTATCAGGGAAATTTTTTTTTTCTCAAAGCCCCTCAAAGACTTCCCCATGTGCTAGCACTGGGTTCCATGGACACTGCTAACTACAAGAGGAGCTGAGAGTATGACCTGCCTTTTTCACCCTTTTGTAGGATGTGGAAAAGGGAAGATGGTATGTACATGGTCAAAGCATGGCTGAACAATATTATGCATCACAGTGCCTGGGGTCTCACTGGATTAGCCTGTAGAAGAACGAGGAGCTAGATTAGACAACAGGATCAGCTGCCCCAGTGGCTTCATTAGTAGACTGGGGTCTCAGTTCTCATCCTTTTCCTTAGACTCCCCCCACTCAGGAATCAATGACTTAAAATATCTGCTTACATTCTCATCTAGCCACTAGATTGTGAGCTGTTTGAGGGAAAGGAGTATGGTTTACTTAACAGCTAGAATCTGATTCATGGTAGGACTTTTTTTTTTTTTAAGGGAGAAAATCACTAATTCATTAATAAATATTTTTTGGCTAAAGGAATTTGTTAATTAATCAGTGGAGGACACCCACTGACAGAGAAATGATATTACAAAAACAAAACCTTATCCTTAGGAGTACTAAACTGGACAAATGAAATAAAGACATATTTCACAATAGAGAGATATACTTAACAGTCTCAGAGGATTGATCATTTGCATGGTTATTTTAAGGAGAGTTTTTTTTTCCTCTCCCTATACTGTTCTGTGGATACTCAAGAAAGAGAAATTGCACCAAACCTTTTACATGGGTTCACAATAAAATATTATGTACGATGATGCTGATTCATAGTTCCAAAGGAATATACAATATCTTATTTGATCTATACAAGAAATGTGTAAGGTAAAAAAAAGAGACATCAGAAGTGTTATATTTATAGTTAAGTGACAAACATTAATAATACAAGGACAAAAAAATCAATCACGTAGGATTGTTTACACACCAATTCCTTCCCAAACCTCACCAAGAATAATTCTGTAAATACTAGTCTGATTTCCACCTCCTGTGCTCTAACAAGAGGACAGTTGGGTTTTGTTTGTTTGTTTGTTTTTGTGGAAGAAGAAGAGATAAGTTGATGTAAATAGTATAGTGCTTGGAGGATAGGAAGGGAGGATGACAGAAAGCTATGTGAATAGGGAGTGAAAGAAAAAAAAAAAAGTTTTATTTCTCCAGAGACCAGAGCCAGAGCAACCATGACAAGAAAGTGCTGGAGAGGAAAGAGAATTTGAACAAGTATTTCTGAGAACCACGTATTTCACTTCCTTTAATGTCTTCAGAGAGTCATGAATAATAAATGGGATTGCATCTTTATTACTTTTAATTTGGGAATGTCTCTTCTTAAATCTGATACTTCTCAGACTGAATCACATGGGTCTCTGCATACGTATTAGGGTTACATACATGGATGAAACAAAGGTTCAGGAGGTTAAAAAAACTCACCTCAAATCACTTGTGTAATTAGTAGAACCTAATAAATGTCCAAATTTCTATTCTATGCTTTAAATTTCCACCTTATTCTACAAAACTAAAATGTATGCATTTGGAATTTGGGGCTGTGGAATACTTTTCTTCTCTGTCTAATTCATGGAGATTTCTCAAGTTTTCAGTTTACTTCTATCAAATACTCTGTAGGGTCAGGAGTTTTTTCTTTGTTTGTTTGTTTGTTTGTTTGTTTTTCCTTTTTCTTTTTCTTATTGTTGACACCTTACTGGAGACCTGTGAGTGTCTCTGGTCTATGTGTCTGAGAGTGATAATTGAATTTCTCAGAGTGCAAGCTATCAAGAATACAGAGTTGTGCTACTTTGTGGCACCCTCTTGGTGGCAGATTTGCTTGGTGTCTTTCTTCCTGGGCACCTCCAACCTCTCCCAGGCTGAGTCACAGTTGAAGCCTTCACATCAAAGTATGAGAGAATGAGGATCCACAGGGAAATCCATTAATCAAAAGTTTAGGACTATGACACCCTGGTTATCTCCTGCCTGTTCTACCCTGGATGAGGTTAGCCTGCTTGCTCATGCCTTGTTAATTTAGATTGATCTAAGAGACAGGTGTAGAAATGTCTTCAGTGTGTGTTTGTGCTGTGTGTAAATCAAAATTACAAAGCAAAATTGTTCCCATATGTTTAATAGAAATGCACAACTGGATCTGTGTATAGTCAGGCATGGACTGTGGTAGAAAGATTTGGATGATTGGGGTTTTATCTGAGGAAAGGCAAAGGCCTCTGGCTGGGGTTCTACTCTCAGGGGAGGAGAATGATTAGGGAGAGAGAATTATAGTAGTAGCTACTTGAGTTCTTAAGAGACTGATTGTGAGTAAGGGCATAGGATAGACAAATAGAGTGTCTATTTACCCCTCTTTATAGTGTTTTCTGATTTTGTTAGTTGGATTTGGTGGTGTTCATGGGAAAGTTGCAAAAGAAACAAGAATTTCCAAAGAACCTGAGGGCTTGAGAGGTGGAGGAAAAGAGAAAGGAGAAAAGTACTACCCTAAAGCAGAGGTCATTTCAGAGTATTCTGGGAAGGCATGGAGGAGACTCTTGCAGTGAGTGGTCCAGCTGTGACATGGTGAGGACTGAAGTGGGGTGGTGGTGGGAAGAAGGAGGATGATGAGATGCAGTGATAGAGAGGGAAAGGGAGGGACCATGAAGGCTGGAGTCCCCTCTCTGAGCAAGGGAAATTTGGCTTGGGGCTGCTGCTGTCACTTAAGATGATTTGTTGTAGTTGTGTGGATGTTTACACAGGGGTGTGTACTCTTCATTCTCTTAGTTCCACATAATCTGGACTCTAATCTTGATTTTGAGGTGGATGTCTAACAATAACAACAGCACAAAAACAGCCACAGAAAGTAGAAGGATCCCTGGGACTCCACAGTGTGTAACACCTCCTTTATGTGGAGACAGAATAGGGAGATGGGGATTGAAAGTGACCAACAATTAAAAGTTAACCTTTAAATTCACAAACTCTTGGGCGCTGGGTGGCTCAGTGGGTTAAAGCCTCTGCCTTCGGCTCAGGTCATGATCCCAGGACTCTGGGATTGAGGCCCATATCGGGCTCTCTGCTGGGTGGGGAGCCTGCTTCCTCCTCTCTCTCTGCCTACTTGTGATCTCTCTCTCTCTCTCTCTCTCTCTCTTTCTCTCTCCCCCTCTGTTGAATAAATAAATAAATTAATTAATTAATAAAATCTTTAAAAAAATTAAATTCACTAACTCTTCAGGCTAAATTGAACCATTGTCCATCCCAGCTGCTAAAATATCAAGCATTTATTACTACATTTTGTTTATTTTTCTCTAACTGAAAGATGAGAAAGTAAAATGGAAAAGAGTGGGGAGAGAACTTGGCATAGCCAGAGGACAGCAAAGAGATCATCATGGATAAGCTGGAGGTCCATGCGGAGAGATGTGGCTTGAGGGCAGGGGGGAGGCCACACTGTGAAAGGCCCACAACTCATGACAAAATTGCATATTTTACCCAGTAGGTCATAGAGATCTATCAATGACTTTCAGCATGCATTACATAATCATATTTGCATTTGAGAAAGATAACTCTAGTTGCAGAGTGACAAGTGTAATGGAGGATGGTAGGTGAGGGTAGAAAAGAGGGATTGGCTTCTATTCCATGGTGTTGAATGCTGAAAAACCCTCAAAGTTCTAGGATTGGAGCTTGAAATACCACCTCATTCTGACTTTACTGGCTCTCTCAGAGATAGAACCAAAAGCCCTTCTTGGTTCTATGTCCATGCATCAAGGCATGAAGGTAAAACATTCTTGGAAATCCAGCCAGGAATTATGATTAAGGAAAAGAGTGCTTTAGGAAAAACTTGCCTGGAATTTTGTGGAAAGCCTCTGGTTTCTGGAAGAAACTGGAAAAGGGTGAATGTTATCTGTCACTCAGCAAATTCCTGGTTTTACCTTCTTAAGTATGACCCCACATCTTACCCTAGAAGCCACAGCAGCTTGGATAATGAGGATGTCCCCTCACATTTGTACAGCTTTCCAGCATTTTACAATTTATATTCAAAGTGTGTTTCATCCCATCCTCACAACTTCCTCATGAGCTTATTCAGCTAGATAAACTCTCAAAGCCTCAGTTTCCCTGTCTACTTAATACTGGGATAATAGTGGCCTGCTCAAAATTAGATGGCTAGTCAGCTCAGATTCAGAAGTCACTCTCAGACCTCCTGGTCACACCCATATACTAGACATCACCTCTGCAGCAATCAAGACTTGGACATGGTGGCTGTGTACTTACTTGCATGTGAAACTGCCTTTAACAGAGGGGAACCTAAGGGCCAGGTATGGGTTGAATTTGTATCCTGTCCAAAAAAATGTGCCAAAGTCCTGAATTCTGAATCTGTGAATGTGACACTATTTGGAAAGGAGGAATATACAGATGAAATCAAGTTAAGATGAAGTCATTCAATGGGTCCTATTCTAATATAACTTGTGCCATTTTAAGAAGGCCAAGACACAGGGAGAACACCATGAATGGACAGAGGCAGAGGTTTGAAGTGATACAGCTGCAAGGTCTGGATGCCAAAGATCAGTGGCCATCATCAGAAGCTACCAGAGGCAAGAAAGGATCCTATCCAGAGTCTTAGAGGAAGCATGGTGTTGCTGACTTCTTGATTTCAGACTTCTGGCCTCCAAAACTGTGAGAAAATAAACTTTTGCTGTTTAAGCCATCCAGCCTATGGTACTTTGTCACAGAAGCCCTAGGAAACAAATGCAGTGCCCTTGGTTCCAAGTATGTCACTGCTGTGCCCTTCAAGAATCAGACAATGGTGTAGGCAGGACTTATGGAGAAACTCCTTTGCTTGCTGAAGAATATAAGTAGAGGGCCAGTGAATCTTGGGAGAGGAATTAGTACACCAAAACCTGTCTGCTTAGCCAGCAAAATGAGAAAAGATTATTTTACTCCATGCATAATCCTTTAGGATAGACCCTGTTTTTCAACTCTGATATGCTAAGAGGTTCTAAGGAGGGGAAGGGGGCAGTTAAATGACTGTAAACCATCAGGAATGTGCCAACACTGCTCCAGGTTCTAGGGATTGAGGAATAGAGGGCATTGGATATCACAATATACAAAGTCCTTGGCTTTATAGAGACTTCATTCTACCTAGTCAGGGAGAATACTAACTTGTTAACTGATTGAGTAATGGGTTTCTTCCTATAATCTATTAAAAAAATGGAAAATTTGGGTCAAAATGGTTAGACATCAGATGTTGATGTGCTTATGGGTTACATTTTGTCTAATAAGATTATGTGGATGTTGTAGGCAAAGTGAAATTATGTTGTCCATTAGGGGAAATCTTGGAGCAAAGGGAATCCTGCCCTCAGATATGGGGAAAAAAAGGGGGAACCCTGGCCGCTCTGAAAATATCCAGATTGAAAATCTATATATATATATATATATTTTTTTTTTACTTTAAATTTATTTTATCTTTTCAGTGTTCCAAGATTCATTGCCCATGCCCCACACCCAGTGCTCCATGCAATAGGTGCCCTCAGTACCCACCACCAGGCTCTCCCATCCCCCCACCCCCTCCCTCCAAGTCCCTCAGTTTGTTTCTGTGTCCAAAGTCTCTCTTGTTTCATTTCCCTCCCTAGATTACCCTAGTTCCCATTTACTTTCCTTCTCCCACTGTCCTCCAGTTTACCCCTCATGCACCACAAGTAAGTGAAACCATGCGAGACTTGACTTTCTCTTCTGGCTTATTTCACTCAGCATAATCTCTTCCAGTCCAGTCCATGTTGCTACAAAAGTTGGATATTCATCCTTTCTGATGAAGGCATAGTATTCCATTGTATATATGTACCACATCTTCTTTATCCATTCATCTGTTGATGGGCACCTTGGCTCTTTCCACAGTTTGGCGATTGTAACCATTGCTGCAATGAACATTGGGGTGCATATGGCCCTTCTTTTCACTACATCCGTATCTTTGGGGTAAATGCCCAGTAGTGCAATTGCAGGGTCATCGGGTCATTCTATCTTTAATTTTTTAAGGAATCTCCACACTGTTTTCCAAAGCCGCTGCACCAGTTTACATTCCCACCAACAGTGTAAGAGGGTTCCCCTTTCTCCACAGCCTCTCCAACATTTGTTGTTTTCTGTCTTGTTAATTTTGGCCATTCTGACTGGTGTAAGGTGGTATCTTAGAGTGGTTTTGATTTGAATTTCCCTGATAGCTAGTGACGCTGAACATTTTTTCATGTGTCCGTTAGCCATTTGTATATCTTCTATGGAGAAGTACCTCTTCATGTCTCTTGCCCATTTTTTGATGTGTTCATCTTCTTTTTGGGTGTTGAGTTTGAGTAGTTCTTTATAGATCTTGGATACCAGCCCTTTGTCTGTAGTGTCATTTGCAAATATCTTCTCCCATTCTGTGGGTTGCCTCTTTGTTTTGTTGATTGTTTCCTTTGCTGT
>PITA01024032.1:0-26976 GCA_004023965.1 Spilogale gracilis
TATCCTATTATGCATGTACATGTTGGACATTTTATGTTAAATTAGTCTTATGATTGGTAATTCTGTTCACTCCTCCACTCTGACAGGTCAGCATTGTGCTGTGTTGTAGTTGTCTCAACAAACCACAGGGTACTGTTCCATGTATTTAGCCAATAGCAATACCTTCATTGATCAATAGGAAATTATAACGGAGATTATACAGGAGCACATCATATTTAGAGAGGAAAAGGAAGAGAGTGTAGGGGGCCCTTCCGTTTCCATGAAAGGCTTCAAAGATAATAATGGTGCCATGGACCAGCCTCAGCAGAGATGTGGGTCCCGAACCATGGGATGTCTGGCAGGCAAAGTAATGACACAGACACGGAGATCTGATGCAAGCTGACAGACCTGAGGTCAATCAGGAGAGACCTATGAAGCAGGCTCTGGCTCTGGCTCTGGCTCTGGCCCTGGCTCTGGCTCTGGCCCTGGCTCTGGCTCTGGCTCTGGCCCTGGCCCTGGCCCTGGCCCTGGCTCTGGCTCTGGCCCCTGGGCTCTGGCCTCTCTGGCTCTGGCCTTTGTCTCTCTCTCTTCACAGGCTCTGGCCTCCACCTTTGCTTTTGTCTCTGCTTCTGTCTCTGCTTCTGTCTCTCTTCTGTCTCTCTTCTTGTCTCTATTGACTGTCAAGGGTCCCAGTTTTTTATTATTCCAGAGTGAGGAGGTTGGGGGATGCAGTTAGGTTAAAGTTTAACAAAGTGATATTTGATTACACAGTGTCTTTGTTAGAGAAACCTAGTGCTTTCACTATTGAAACATGTTTTTGCAGGTGCACCTATCTACAGTTCAGAGTTAACTCCCTAAACCAAACCAAGGACATGTTATTCAGTAAGTTTTTTTTTTTTTTTACAGTTTCTTACATTTGGTGCCTAGACGATAAAAGGTAGACTAATAATATAGTGTTTTTTAAGCAGGTCTTACAAACAAGAAGGCAATTGTAAGGCTTAGATGAGTTATGTACAAAGTTTTAGCTACATTATGACCAAAAGTTAGTCTGTCTGGCATCAAGGAGAAAGATAACTTCTTTTGCAAAGGTAAAAGCATTTGCTCAAGCCTGTTTTCCATGACTGGGTACAGAACTTTTTGTTTATAGATCCTTTGTGTGTGTGGCATGTCCTTGTTAGTATAGTTTTATTTCTTATATTAAGCCCTTTATTTAACCATTTAAAAGCCCTGAAAATCTCCTCCACAGAGCTGCAGGATATTTAAGATTAAGCTATTTTTAATGATGGTAAGTAGAAACAAAAGCATTTACTTGATTAAGTGAAGTAAGAAGAAATAGTGTCAAAGAAATCATGGTAGTTAAACAGACAAGGAACAATGGAAACAAATATTTTTTCGTGTCGATTACCGCAACTTTGCAGAGCTCTTTCACTTTGAGGGAGGATCATGGATCTCTGTGCCTAGCAGAGGGAAGCCATATGAGTGATTAGGTTGCTACGATTACAAGGAGGAGGATTAAATGGAACAATGTGTCTTAGATAAGTGCTTGCCCAAGTGCACGTCCCAGGGATACAAAGGACATATTGCCCCGGCCCACAAGGTGCATGGCTTTCCAGATTCTTGGCGGGAAAAGCCCGGAGGGACTTTCATCCACATTCACGGGTACCTCCACCAAAGTTTCTGGCAGCTTGCGGCATGGTGGGATGGGTGGATCACGCACCGTCCCCGACATAATGGCAGGAAAATATAGGGTAATAATTAATGTCTATGCTATTTACTCTCTTCTTTCTTTTCTCTGGTAGAGCTTCTGCTCTCTTTACAGCTTTAGATGGCATGAAGGAAAACTACCATTTGACTTATGTGAATAAAAACAATTCTAGAATGTCCCATGTTTAGTTTTTTCTTGGAGCTATTAACTGTGCTGCCTATAGTAGGGTAGGGGGCAAATCTTGAAAAAAATTGCTGGAGGAAATGAAAGAGAAAAAAGAATTATCCAGATTTCTGTTTATTTTTATTTTTATTCTTCCCATTTCAATCTTATTTACCTCCCCACAGCATAATGGGTACTTTTCTTACTGTACCAGGTCATAAGGTAGAGTACCCGCACATGGGAAATTCCTACTGTCCTCCTCCCATCAGAGACATTACAATTCATCCCACCAAGTACCCATTAAATAATCTTCTTTGGTGGTCCCTACCTGCACACCACCATGCCACTTCTGTAGCTCTAAGACTGTGTGGTACAATACAGTAGGCACTAACCTCATGTGGCTAGTCATCACTGTATTGCACAGCACATATATAGAAAGTTTTCATTTTTACAGACAATTCTTCCAAACACCTCTGCTTTCAGGGAACCTAAGGGATATGTGTTGAGACAGAGTACTCATGTAGTCATCACTCACAATTTCTGGGTATGGAAATCCCCTACTGGGAACTATTTCCCTCCACCCCATAGGTCCCATGGGGACTACTTTATTCTTCTATGACCTTGTCATTATAGCCACAGAAGATTTTTTTTTTTTTGCCAGAAGTATGCACCTGACCTAAGCTGGGTCAATTTTGGTACCTGGCCTCCTGGTTGGTCTGAGGCAAGATACTTTATTTAAATAGCACTAATAATGGCACTCCATCTTCTTTGGAATTTATGGACTTGAGGTCCAAAAGTTGGCAGAATCTGTGAGCCATAGAGCTTGGAATTTCTCAGGGGTCATATTTTCCACCATAGGGATAAATGAAGCCAACATGCAGAGAGGGGTAGAGAAAAGAGGCAGAAAGTGCAATGACAGCATTCCTGTTCCCAAGTCTAGACAATACTGAGGCCCAGATTTATTTCTATACTTGTATCTTTATAATTAACTTTCCATTTTCCTTAAGCTAGTTCAAGCTGAGTTGCTCTCATTGGCAAGTAACCAGAACAAATAATATATTATAACTGTTTCCATAACATTATGATTCATGAAATAAATGCAATATTAATGGTTTTAACTAGATTTTTTTTTATTAGATTCTTATATCAAGATACACCTCAGATAACTGCAACTGCTAGCAGAGCTTAACATTTAAAAATGTCTCTCTTGCTCAAAGACTCAAAATCCCTGGATAACATAACTTAATGCCTACTAAATTTTCCATAACATATTTTTATATAGGTAATTGTTAAGAATCCATTTCTATAAATGCAACTATGTATCACTAGATAGAATTTTTTTTTCATTCAGTGAGTGATTTTTTTCAATTGAATGGCTTAAGTTAAATAAAAGAAGGTTCCAACTTTAAAAATAATTTGTTTCTAAAGAGTAAACTGGGAACTTTTATAAATTGGAATACACTTTTCCATTAAGATATTATTGCTATTAATAATGGTAGGTGATTTTGGTTGGCACATGAATGCTACATAACTAATGAAGATGAAGTTACTTTTCACTTTCCCTTTGAGTTGGCCTTTCCACATAATTCACACTCAGTACTTTCTTCACTAATGTTTTAGCCACACCACTGGAAGGCACAAGCTTGTTGTCTTCCTGAAAGTCAACTATCATTTTAAATAATATTTCTGTGAAATACTAAGTGGAACCTTAAAATACCAAGAACATATTTATATTTCTGAATCACAAGAAAGGGAATTACTTCGACTTCTTTTATTTTTTTTCCCATCTCAGCCCCTATCTCCACAACACATGTTGGGGAAATTGGGTAGTTGCTTGACTACGTGTTTGGAAACTATTTGGTAAATAATTTATTAATAAGGAAGAATGAAGAATTTAAAATGCAGCAACTAGACCAATTAAATCACAACCTGTGGGGCTGGGTTTAGTTTAACTTGAATATCCCCTAGTTCATAAAAGTATATAAACTAGACATACTTTAGAGGTATAAGGTCAAAATTGGAAAAAAATGTCAGTAGGTAGGATGGGTAATTAATAAAATGTAAAACATTTCAATTAAAATTGACACTCCCAAAATTAAGAGTATCAAACCCATAGCATACTTTAGAAATAAGAGAATATATGTATAAGAAGATAAATCTCAATTCCAAGTGGCCACTAAGCAAACTTCTGCAGTTATATGAAATATTGGAAAGTTAAGGTAAGCCATGTAATATTTTTAATATTTTTTATGACTACACTCATAGAAAATTTCCAATTAGAAATGTGGAGAGCACAGTTTTGTTTTGTTTTGTTTTGTTTTAAAGGTAATGTTGGCAGAGGGAGTTCTGCATTCTTATCTGAGGGAAAATGTTATCAGTACTGAGTAGCCTTGGTCTAAATTCCAGGATTTGCCAAGTTTGAAACTCAAGTTCACTACACATACACAGATTAATTTTCTGAGCAAACTATAGTGATATTAACTTGAGTATGGAAAGCTTATATAACTTGGTATTATGAACAGTAACTTCTGTGTTGGTGGTGAAATAATAACTAAGTTTTTCTGGCTTTGTATATGAAATTCTTAAAAAGATTGAACAATTGGATTACTCAGAGCTATCCAGAAACCATGAGCTCAGAACTGTCAGTTTCAAGTTCAAACTCATACTTTGGAGTTCAAGACTTTTTTTTAAAGGCAGTTACCTGGAGAACATATCTTTGGCACATGCATATTTTACTCGCATCTCACAGATATCTATGGTAAACACGCACACACACACACACACACACACACACACACACACACAGCTTTCCCGAAATATAGACATTTAAATATTTTCTGGGTTGAATTAATTTGTTCCTTCAATAACAACTCTTGCTTGTAACCAGCTTTTAGCACAGTGCCTGGTTCAACAGATATTCACTGAACTAATGAAAATGATAAAGAATGAATGTCTCTTGAACATATGCTGTGACTGAGGGAGAGATTACATAAAAGCAATGAAAGACAGTTTCTGCTCTAGATTTATAGTCCAACCTCACTTACATAAGTGCAAAATCTTGTCTTCTTTGTGTCATCCCCAATATAGCTAGGGGACCTACCGTGCACTAGGAGTTAGCATTTTGTCTGCATGGTGGAATCACTAAGTCCCTGTTCCTCAGTGTTGTTGGTTATTCGGATCCTCAGAGTAACCAAATGAAGTTGTGAGTTAGGTAAGTGGTTGAATGTTTCAGATACCTCAGGCAAAAATTTAGGGGTCAGTTGCTGCTGTGTTCCAGGTTGGCCTGTGACTGTTCATAATACTCACAGGTTTGCAAATTGAAAGACTTTATTTATTTATTTGTTTGACAGAGAGAAACACAGCTAGAGAGGGAATACAAGCAGAGGGACTGAGAGAGGGAGAAGCAGGCTTCCCGCGGAGCAGGAAATTCGATGTGGGGCTCCATCCCAGGACTCCAGAACCATGACCTGAGCCGAAAGCAGTCGCTTAACCACCCAGCCGCCCTAGGTTTGTAAATTTAAAATCTGTCAAAACGTGTCTGATCCCTACTTATGTGTGTTTATAATGTGTAGATAAATGTCAATTAATATTTCCAAGGGGGAAACTAAGCTCAGCGTGGTGACAAGTTTTGTCAGGAATTTGTGTGAATGTGTGTGTGTTTACCATAGATATCTATGAGATGCAGGTAAAATATGTACAGTGCCAAAGATATGCCCCTCCAGAGAGAGGCATACAGAGAGAGAAACAGACAGAGACTGAGAGAGAGAGAGAAACGGAAGCTGCTGTCCTTAGGATGCCTTTCTCCTGTTTGCTTTTTGCCAATTAACTATCTCTTCACCCCACAGCAGACATCTGAGGCGAGTACTTGGCTAATTCAGGGAAAGGAAAACAAAACCAAAACAGTCCTTCGGATATCGAAATAAAGAGTCACTAGGTGGGAATCCCTGAGCCCAGTCCTCACTGGAGGAGACCTGTCCATGGTGCTGACCACATCCTTTCCCTACTCCCCTCCTTCGTCGACTACGGATGCTGCCACGACCCGAGGAGCGGAAGCCTCCGCGGTGGTACTGGGCCCCAGGAAGCCCCAGGCCCAGCGGGTCAGAGACGCCCGCACATGCTCAGTGCGCCTCGGGTCGGTCAAGGGCGCGGGTGCCGGGGCTCCCCGGACTGGGCACCTGTTTTGAATCCCGGCGCGAGGCTCTGTGGGGGTGGCGAAGTGGAGGCGGGGCGGCGTCACGTGCTGGAGGCAGTGGCCGCGGCCGGGGAAGGTTCCATTTCTTCCGCGGCCAGCGGTCGGGCGAACGGAGGGCCCCTCCTCCGCCCCGCCCCAGCCCGCCCCGCCCGCTGCTCTCCTCCCGGCCGCGCCGCGGGGCGTTTGCGGAGTCGGCCCCGCCCCTCCGGCTGGCGGACTTGGTGCGTCCTCCGCCCGCGCGCCCGCACGCCGGTCCGCCACCCCCGCCATCCAGTTGGTGCGGTCCATGGCGAGCACATCATGGCGATTGAAGGTAAGTGGAGGCCGGCCGCGGTGTGGGAGGAGGGGGAACGCCCAGGGAGCGGGGTTCCCAGGCGCCCGGGAGGCCGTGGCACGGGCGGGGCACTCGCCTGCGGGCGGGGAGCGGGCCAACGAGGCGCAGGGGTCCCGACCGCGTCTCGGGAGACGGGTGGGCGGAGCGGCTCCGCCAGCTCGCTAGCTCTGGCCCAGGCGGTCCTGTCGGCCTCAGCCCGTGGCCCGGCGCGGGGAGGAGCCGGTCCGCCTGACAGGTGCCGTGCCTGGCGGCGCCGAGTTGAGCTCCGGTGCAGCCCTGCGGAGCCCGCGGGACAGGCCCGGGGAGCGAGGGACTGCGGGGCGTTCCCTCGCTACTGTGCTCCCCCCCTGCACCCCTCTTCCCGCGTTACCTCCCCCCCCCACTACCAAAGTGGGAGTCCAGTTTTGCTGTCCCAGTCGTAACCCTTCTTAGTCCCTTCTCCAGAGCTGACGCTGGTTGCACTCTCCGTCCATACCTTTCTGTTTGCTGTTGTAGGGGGCCGGGGTATTTGGGATGAGGTTAATTTCCTCAAGAGGTTTTTTTTTCTCCTGGCCCTCAAAACTGCTTTTTTCCCCTTCTTTTTAAGGAGAAATAAATCTGAAATAAACGCACTCTTAGAATCCTGCATGTATTATCAGTCCACTAAGTGTTGTAGTGTCGTCAATACTCAGTATTTTCAAAAAGTACCTTAGTATTTACTGCCCATCCAGAGAAGGTAGTTGGCATCAGAGTATATTTTCCTCTTGTTCCAAAAACATGTATCTGGAATGAAGTGTCTATATTTTGCTTTGTTTTTAAGGAGGATATTGTGAAAATTAACATCACACGTCTAGGATATTTGTGTGAAAGACTGCAGGATCTTCCAACCCATGTGAGACTCTTAGCTTAACAGTCAAAGTAGTTTGTAAAATTTACCCGTGTGGGTACACGTGTGTACAGATTCACATCATCTGTACAGATGTTCACAGTACTGCTAGTGTATTATCATTAGCTTAAAATTTGTGTCTTCCTCCTAAGTAAAACTTTAAAGAGGACTTCCCATCTTGATGACTGGCTAATCACCAGTAGCATAGATCTCTGGGGGTTCCTTTTTGTTAGACCCTGTGGTCTCCAAAATAACTTGAGCAGTGTGTTATTTTTATCTTGTTTATTTAAGGGATTGATGACCTTTTATGCGAGACACACATTCAGACACATTTCAGATAACTACTTTAGTTAAGGTGATGGAAAGCACTTGGGAATTAGATGTACTTATAATCTTTGATATTCCTGTTATCCAGAGTGGTACTTTCAAACTCTTTTCCTTACTGTGCTTTTAACTAGAGGTTAAAAATACCAAAACCAAATCCACTGATTCATGTTTTGTACTTTATTTCTACAACCAATTTGTTGTAGTATTTCTTAATGCTGTGGTAATGCTAAAAAGTTTATGCAAAGGGCAAAGAAAAATTAGCCAGATAGCATTTGGATCTGACCCTGTAACTTTTAATTTCTTGAAATATTTTACAGTTTTTTCTCTTTTTCTCACTTCTTTCCCCCCAGTTTACCCCTTGCAGTTAAATGTGATCAGTTCCTTTTATTTTTTAAATGTCAACTGATGGCTTTTTGCTCTGCCTACTACTATTTACATGTTTAAAGAACAAGATTTTCGAAATTCTCATATTCTAGAGATTTTTCTGTTTGAGATAGTCACATCGATATTTTAATACTTAAGCATTCATCAAAGTTTTCATAATATAAAGATCGGGAATTATATGTTTTCTAGTTTGGTAAAGAGACTAAATATTATCATTTCAAATAAAGATGTTGGGTCAAGTTAATCTAACTGTGCTGTTTTTCACATACCAGAGCCGGTTCTTTATACACACCATTCCCCTGCTGTATTATGAAGTAAATTGAGCTCTGGATGAGGACTTTGTACTGGGGACATCTTAGAATTTTAGGGGCCCAAGGGGACATCTTATTCAACCTTCTGAATCCCAGTAAAGTGGCTTGTAAAGCATTCAGCCTCTTTCACTTGTTAGTTCAGCAGCCTTATTGAGCACTAACTGTACTCCGTGTTCTGTGCTAGATTCTGTGGGGCCATAAAGATGCCTAAGACCATAGTCCTTCCCTCAAGAATACATGTTCTAGTCGGGGGAGACTGATAATTTTAGCCATGCAATTATAATATAGTGTGAACAACAAAAGATGAATAATCTTTTGTATAAAAACATTCAATGGCACATGAATTCAATGAAAATCTGCCATTCGGTAACTTCTATCTGCTAATTCTAGTTCTGCCTTCTTGAGCAGTAAGTTAAAAGCCCATTCTTCCCTGTGTATGTAGCATCCCTTCTACCATTTGAAGACAACATTTGAACATTTTCTTTTGTAGACAAAATATCCAGCTCTTCCTCTGGATGGTGTGTAGTTGTGTGTTTTAAAGTTTGAAGTATGGTAGTGAGCCAGTCCATTCCAGATGTATTGTTGAGTAACATAACCTTTTTGGAACTGCATGTTGGCTCAAGATGAGGTTGAAATCAATCAAAACCATAGAATCTCTTCCACCTGGATCCTTTCAAATCAGGTGTCTTCAACCCCTTGCATGGCAAATCAATTAGAACAAATCCTTTGTATCTGTTAGACATATTCTGATCAGCTGTAGCCCAACATTTTAGCCCTTGAGTTTAGATTTTTAAGTAGTAAGGGTTACTTTTATTTCCTCTCTGTGTAAAACCCATATTTTACATACTGAGTAATCATTCATTTCCTCCTTTTATCAGACAGGTAACTGCCAATCAGGACTTGAGACAAATACCAGATGGTGATGTTAGCACACCGATCTAATATAATTCCAGTTAGAGGTGAAGAAGTTAGCCCTATCTTAGGTTAGGGTTTTGAAAAAGGACTTTGAAATATTGAGTTGTCTACAGAGCCATATTGTTACCCTAGAGGTCTGGTGATAACCAGGTTGGGAGTCGTTGCTCTACCCTAGCTGGTCAAGACCTAGACTTGTCATCCAGTGATTAACTCTTGTAATGTTGGCCTCTGTCCGTCTGACATTGTTAACCATTTTCTGTTTTTTGAAGTTTTCTCCTCCTCTCTTGATTACCTACTTCTTAGTCTTTTTATCTACATTGCCTAATGTTCTTTGTGTTTCATTCTTATGCCTGCTCTCATCCTCTTTACATACTACTATAATTGCACGCATTGAGTAATTTTATAATCACTTGTTTGTAAATTGTCTTCCCTCTCAATTCCTGGAGAGTTATGTCTTATTTTTGTGCTCCTTAAATTTTACTCAGTATCTAAATATAGTATGTACTCAACAAATGTTTTTTGAATTGTTATAATAGAATTCTGTACATTATCTACATTGATTGCATCCATTGCCCAGATATATCTGACCAGAAAGCTGCCATTCAGTAACTTCTGTCTATCTGCTTACCTCATTTCTGCTTTCTGGAGCAGTCAATTAAAGATGCACTTTTTTTTTTTTTTTTTAAAGATTTATTATCTTACAGAGAGGGAGAGGTCAGAGGGTAGATCAGAAGGAGAGAGAATCTTAAATGGATTGCCCGCCAAACACGGAGCCTGAGTCAGGCTAGGCTCATACTCACCGCACTGAGATCATGACCTGAGCCAAAATCAAGAGTCAGATGTTCAACCCGCTGAACTACCCCAGGCCCCCCACAAATGTGCACTCTTAACACTTAACTATGAGAACCGAGTGTTGTATGGAAGTGTTGAATAGCTGCATTGGATACCCAAAACTAATACCACACTGTATGTTAACCAACTGAAATTTAAATAAAAACTTAAAAAAATAAAAGTGCACTATGAATAAAAGTACAGAGAGTTTTCCTAATTTATGTTTTCAGGTAGTAGCAAGATATCTTGCATGTTCCATAGCAATCCAAAATATTGAATGTCCCACATTTTGAATGTCCCAAACTAAAGTGTTCATCACAATCAAATCCAGTTTCTGGTATTTTTATTTATTATTATTTTTATTTTATTTATTTATTTTCTTAAAGATTTTATTTATTTGACAGAGAGAAACACAGCCAGAGAGGGAACACAAGCAGGGGGAGTGAGAGAGGGAGAAGCAGGCTTCCCGCCGAGCAGGAATCCCGATGTGGGACTCTATCCCTGGTCTCTGGGATCATGACCTGAGCCGAAGGCAGTCGCTTAACCAACTGAGCCACCCAGGCGCCCCTCTGGTATTTTTAAATAACCAGGTATCTGAGATAGAAGTCTGGAAATCAGCCCTGTCTTAACCTCAATCCCTCATGTGGATCAGTAAGTCCTGCCAAGTCTACATCTCAGTTTATGATGCTTAGTGCTTACACTTAAATTCATTCCCTCTCATTAAGAGGCTTGTATTAGTTTTCTAAGCTAGTTTTGTTTTGTTGGCACTAGTTTTAGGGTTCCTTCCAACCCATTTTCTGAACTATTGCTAGTTTTCTTTGTAAAATGCAAAACTAATATTTAAAATCTCAGGATAGAGATCTTTAACAGTCTCCCCTGTGTTCATCCTTTATTCAGTTCATGTCTTTCTGACTCTTTGTAATAACATAACACTCTTTGCAAAACTTTTTTGCGAAGTAAAAATATTCACCTTTACTGTTATTTTGATGTATATTTAACTATTTAATCTCTGGGCAGTCTTTTTTTTTTAAAGATTTTATTTATTCATTTGACAGAGAGAGTTCACAAGTAGGCAGAAAGGCAGGCGGACGGACGGAGGAGGAAGCAGGCTCCCTGCTGAGCAGAGAGCCTGATGTGGGCCTCAATCCCAGGACCCTGAGATCATGACCTGAGCAGAAGGCAGAGGCTTTAACCCTCTGAGCCACCCACGCACCCTCTGGGTAGTATTTTTTAAAGTTGTAAGAGAAGACTATATTAGAAGGAATCTGTATATGTGTAAATATATGTGTATACATATTTTTATTCAAAAAGGCACTGTAGTTTACCACAGACTTCCACATACGTATTTTATAAATCATTGGTGTAATTCTGAGGTGCTCTTGAAGACTTGTTGTGACTCTAAGATTTCCAAGGCAGAATTTGGACTTTTGAAATATTGAATCAAAAAATCCAGTTCAAACCAAGTCCTAAGGGAGAACATTACACTCCTTTCCTGCTTTCCATGTTACTGGTAGAGATCGTTAGGATGTAAGGGAGGGTGATATAATGAGAAAGGCACGCCTGTCCACAGTCTGTGGCAGAGTGAGGCAATTTATTAACAGGTTTTTGTTTTGTTTTGTTTTGTTTTGTTTTGTTTAGGATTTACAGTTCAGTTTAATTAATGCCATTCCTAAAAAGGATATTTTGGCTTTCAGCAGGAATAAAATTTCTAACATGTTACAGAGATCAGGGCATGTTTAGATATGCAGTGTATTTGTTCAGAGGCCTCTGTCCGCAAGTGCTTTGGAGTACTTTTTCTTCTTAAGGTTTCTCTCCTAATTCACTAAATAAAATTAGGAAAAAGTAGGGATCAGTAGAGAAGCAGTTGTACTAAGAAACATTTCATTTTTTGTTGTGTTAGGTAATACTGGAAGGCGACAGTGCATGCCAGTGTAGAAAAGCAGGAGAACCACCTGGTGGCTTATTTGTTGAGTGATACTGTTTGTGTTATTGCTTTCTCTACGGTGATTGTAATGTTAGTCCATAGCAAACGTGTGGTAGCGTAGTAGATTGTCTTCATGGTTTGGGTTTCCACTTAGCTGAATTCATTCTTTCCCCCACTCCCAAATCCTGCCTCGTTTATACCTAACGTGAAAGTGCCTGTACAGGGAAAACCAGATTGAACAAACTGCTATCAATAAAACATTCTAAACTTTTGATAAGATACTTATATGCATATTTGGTATGTAGATGCAGGAAAATCTTAATTGAAACCTAACAAGTTGGAACCCTTGATTTACCTTTTTCAAGGAGGAAGAAATAGTGGGGTGCCTCGGTGGCTCATTTGGTTGAGCAACTACCTTTGGCTCAGGTCCTGATCGTGGAATCCTAGGATTGGGATCGAGTCCCACATTGAGTCCCGCATGGAGCCCTGCAGCCAGCTCCCTGCTTGGCAGGGGGTCTGCTTCTCCTCTGACCTTCCTCTCTTGCTTGTTCTCTCTCATTCACTCTCTCACTCTCAAAATCTTTAAAAAAAAAAAAAGAAAAGGAGGAGGAAATAGTGACAATATAATAAACTGTCATCAGGAACTTATTTAAAAACACACTTCTAGGATTCATATGTGCATTCAGAACATTTTCTTTCATGTTTTAGAGCTGAAGGTAGCTATTCACAGTAATATTCTGAATCATCAAGAGATAGAGGATTTTAATGAAAAATTATCTTCAGTATTCTGAACTTACTAATTAATATGCATATTAATAACTTAAATTATCTGGTGCAGCAGTCAAAACAAACGCTGTTCTCATTTAACTAGAAAATTAAATTAAGTAGAATACCTTTTTATGAGCATGCACTTACTTCACAGTTTTATGGTATTATCTTAATGAGCTTCTAAACAGTCCAAAACATAATTAACTCAAAAACTGAATTAAAAGTTGCCCAGAAGTAGGGAAATGGATTATGTTTATGAACAATAAGTTTACTTTTATGAAATAAAATTTGCACCTCTTGGAAAAAATTGTTGAATAAATTCATAGGAGTTTGTATGGATTAAAGGCTAATGCTGTATTTAGCACATGGTTTGTAGATTATAAAGTACTCTAAGATATTGATATAAAAGAGACGTAGTTGGTTATTCTGTGTGATGCCAGAGTGGTGGCGAGTATGTCTCAAAATTCAGGCTATTGTATAGGCATATTATACATTGAATGAGCTTGTAAAAGTAAATATAGAAAGGACTTATTCAGATTATTTTAACTCTAGCAATTACACAGCAACCACTAAAAAGTGAAGGAGTTCTCATATAGAAGGATAACTCCCAGGGGACTGGAGGTCTAAAAAATAAATTTTTTTTTTTTTTAAGAAAAATCCTAAAAAGGGGTACCTGGGTGGCTCAGTCAGTTAAGTGTTGGCCTTTTGGCTCAGATCATGGTCTCAGAGTCTTGAGATAAGCCCTGCTTTGGCCTTCCTGCTCAACAGGGAGTCTACTTCTCCCTCTGCCCCCTGCTCATGCTCTCTCTCCCTCTCAAATACATTAAAAAAAAATCTTAAAAAAGAAAAATTCTAAAAAGAGGACAAATTGGGGAGTATAAGAAGATTAACTTTTATTTAGGAATATTTACACAGGAGAGTGTTTGACATTAACTGACAAGTAATACTGTAGAAGAGAAGAAAACATACACAGTCTTTTCTGCCTCCAGGCATAAGTCCAAGTTTTCTTCGAATTTCGTATTCTACTTGTGAGGAATGCAAAAGGAATTAACATTTTTTGGGTGCTCATCATGGGCCAGGCATCATCTGTCCATCATCTCAGTCATGGAGAGCAGATGCTTGGCGAAGCTTCTTCTCTTGACTAGAGCAGACATCTGTTTTGTTAAAGTATCTTTTCCATATTTCTTCCCTACCCCATGTGGACTTGGTTTTAGCATCCTTCTGAACATTGCTTTCCACCCCCATTCCTTCAGCTACTTTTAATCGCCAGAACTGGTATACAAAATGAAAGCTATTTTCTGTCCTGGGGTTACTATTATTACAACTTGACAGATGAATTTAGTTATTTTTATTTTTTCTTCTACCTATAGGGTTCATAAAGACAATACTAGCTGATGCTGTCTTTAAAATTGAACCCTGGGGGCGCCTGGGTGGCTCAGTTGGTTAAGCCTCTGATTTCAGCTTAGGTCATGATCTCAGGGTCCTGCTCAGCAGGGAGTCTGCTTGTCCCTCTCCCTATATACCCTACCCCCCACTGGTATCGGTTCTCTCTCTCTCTCTCAAATAAGTAAATAAAATCCTAAAAAGAAAGCTGAAGATTGGATCAGTTCAGAAACCATGATCTTTCTGTAACTCTCTGCTTTCAGTTAGGCACCAAAACTGAGATCATTCCTTGAATGCCTTAATTAGGGTCAAAACTGAAAAGTATGTAGAGATTAATGACTATGGTCTAAATGGGTTAAATTGGTTTGGGGGGGAGAGTTGGCAAAATTCATAGGAGGTGTTTAATGTTTCATGGTTATGTATAGCATAGGTATCTGCTTAAGAATTAGCTATAACAGGGTTAATCAGTATAAGCAACACAATTTAATTTTTGACCACTTTAATGCATATGTCCTGGTGACATCTTTAGATAAGGTAGAATTTAAGGTGTTTTTTTTTTTTTTTTAAAGATTTTATTTATTTGACAGAGAGAAACAGCCAGAGAGGGAACACAAGCAGGAGGAATGAGAGAGGGAGAAGCAGGCTTCCAGCCGAGCAGGGAGCACGATGTGGGGCTCGATCCCGAGTCTCCGGGATCTTGACCTGAGCCGAAGGCAGTCGCTTAACCGACTGAGCCACCCAGGCACCCCTAAGGTAGTTTTTTTTTTTTTTTTAAGATTTATTTATTTTTTGAGAGAGCAAGCATACAAATGGGGGGAGGGAGGTGAAAAGAGAGAGAGAGACAGATTGAGGGAAACAGACTCCCACTGAGCTAGGAGCCTGAAGCAGGACTAGATTCCACAGCTCTGAGATCCTGACCTGAGCTGAAATCAACAGTTGGATGCTTAACCCACTGAGCCACCTAGGTGCCCCAAATTTAAGGTATTTTTAAAGGAGCCTTGTGGTGTTTGAGAAGAAATTAATAGAGCCTGTAAATTGTAGTGACTTGGTTTACTGGTCAAAATTAACATGGGAGAAAAAATAAAGTCAATTTTATTTATTTTATTTATTTTATTTTATTTTTATTTATTTATTTGACAGAAAGAGAGATCACAAGTAGGCAGAGAAGCAGGTGGAGAGAGCAGAGGAAGCAGGCTCCCCACCAGCAGAGAGCCTGATGCGGGCCTGGATTCCAGGACCCTGAGATCATGACCTGAGCCGGATGCAGAGGCTTTTAATCCACTGAGCCACCCGGGCGCCCATAAGGTCAATTTTAAAAAGGACTTCTAGATTCATTTTAAATGAACTAAATCTTCAGGTTTAATTTCATTTTTGTATGCCTGGGCATATTTTGACGGGAAAATAACGTTACTACACATGTTCCTTCTGTAGGCATATGGAAAAGTATATACTTTATAAAACCCTGCCACTGCCCACCCCTGCTTAAAAAGGAATTCCTATTTCCCAGGTACATTCTCAGCCATGTGCATCCATACACAAATACATTCATAGCATGTCTGCGTATGCCCACACACATTTATTTCCTCTTAAACTACATACTTAACGCCAGCTGTAGAGGATTCTGCCAGTTTACATTATGCTCCTACATGGGTTTGCCTGAGGAAAAGATGGTACCTTTGACTAAGCTTGTCATTTTCTGTCTATTTCTCATTTCCATGTTCCTGAGGTGATTATTTCAAGAGCAATACTGGTATTATCTCTAAGGATAGTTTTGAGAAATTGACTTTATTTAACTTTCCTTAAAGGATTAGAAAACAATTTTATAATTTTTATTTTTTTTCATAAAAATGAAGAAAAGTCCATTTTTAAATTTCTTACTATAGTAACCCTAGGGCCCTAATTATTTTTTCTGCCAATAAACTAGTGACCCTGGGGCAACTTAATGTTTAGTGCTTCAGTTTATTTCTAATGAGCTAGACAGCTTTATTTCTGACTTCTGGTCGCTTTTTATGTTCTGTCATTCTCTTATGGTCTCCAGGTTTTCATTATTGTTAATGTCTTTGCAGTAAATTTGATGTGTGAAAAATTGTATTTATATAAGAGTTCATTTTGGGGATGATTATTCATTTTAGTAGACTTCTCTCTTTCTTAAAAGACTGACTAATTTATTACTTTAAATAATCATTCTTCCAAATTGGTTCAGCCACTGTGGAAAACAGTATGGTGGTTTTTTAAAAAATTAAAAATAGAACACCCTAAGATCCAGAAATCCCACAGCTGGGTAGATATCTAAAGGAAAGGAAAAGAATGTATTGAAGGAGGTATCTTTGCTTCCCTGTTTATTGCAGCGTTATTCACAATAGCCAAGGTGTGGAAACAACGTTAAGTGTCCGTCAGCAGAGGAACAGATGAAAGGTGATATATGTATATCCAGTGGAGTATTCCTCAGCCCTAAAGAGGTGGAAATCCTGCCATTTGTGACAGCATGGGTGGACCTTGAGAGCATTATGCTAAGTGAGATAAGTCAGACACGAGTGACAGTGTATGGTATCACTTAAATATGGGATCTCAAAAAAGCTGGACTTCTAAAAGCAGAGTGGAGTGGTGATTGCCAGGGTCCGGGGGATGTGGGGGAATTGGGGAGATGTTGTTGAAGGGTGAAAACTTGCAACTCAAAGATGAGTAAGTCCTGGAGATCTAATGCGCAGTATAGTGTGTAGAGACAACAATACCATGTTATAAATTTAAATGTTGCTAAGAGACTGGATGTTCATTGTGACTACCTCACACAAGAAATGATAATGATGTGATGTGGTAGAGGCATTTGCTCACACTGTGGTGGTAATTATGTCATGATAGATAAATACCAAATCAGTGTGTACACCTTATATTTACACAGTGTTCGGTGTCAATTTTCTATGCATTTGATAGGCGTATTTGTTATATACATATATCAAACCATCACAATGGGCACTTTAAATATCTTACAATTTTATATGTTCAGCTATACATCAATAAAGCTGAAATTAAAAAAAAAATCATTCTGTGCATTATACTCTTAAAATCAGTAAGCCATTTTTTGAATTGTCACCATACCTAAGTCAAGATGTGCCTACAGCAACTTGCCTTTTGCTTACAAATTTGACTCATTTGGAACTTTTCAGGTTTGTTTTTAGAGATTTTAAAACAAGGCATGAAGTTTGTACAAAGTTTACTATATCTCTTATTGAAAAAGTATTTAAGCCTTTTGACTCTCAAACATATTCATTAAAACCTATACATTTAACATACAGAATGCATATATTTTTCCTTAGTGCTCTTACTGGTCTCTGAAAGGATTGGGGACAAAAAGGATATTGATTTCTATGTCCAGTAATATAATAATGTTTATTTAACTTTCCGTGTCTTTTTGTACTTTTTTCTTTTGTACTTTTAAAGTTGTTTTTTTTTTTTTTTTAATTTGACAGAGAGAAACACAGCCAGAGAGGGAACACAAGCAGGGGGAGTGAGAGAGAGAGAAGCAGGCTTCCCGCCGAGCAGGGAGCCCGATGTGGGACTCGATCCCGGATCTCCGGGATCATGACCCGAGCCGAAGGCAGTCGCTCAACCAACTGAGCCACCCAGGCGCCCCATTTCTTTTGTACTTTTAAAAAGAAGTTTTTTTACCTAAATTTTGTTTTATTGCCTGTTTTTTTTTTTTTTAAGATTTTATTTATTTATTTGACAGGGAGGGAGTACAAGCAGGCAGAGTGGCAGGCAGAGGGAGAGGGTGCAGTAGGCTCCCCACTGAGCAGAAAGCCCAATGTGGGACTTGATCCCAGGACCTGATCATGACCTGAGTCAAAGGCAGACGCTTAACCAACTGAGCCACCCACATGCCCCTGCCTAGCATTCATTTATCCTTAATACTCCTTTCCATTCAGTAATAATAGTGACTGTTCTTGATTTCCACATGTACATCATCGAAATCTCACTTGGCTATAATTTGGTAACAAATTCCAGGAAGAGCACAATATCTTTTTTTCTAGTTACATGATTTTTGTGCATACTTTGACAATTACCAATTGATTCTATAAATTTAAAATACAGTAATTATTTGACTTAGCTTTTTATTTATGAAGTTCTTTCATTTGATATAGATAAATCAAATACTTTTAAAAGTGGGAGTTAGCTTTCATGATCATTTTGTAGTTTTGAGAAAAGTCTTATTTTTATTGTTACTGTCAATAGTAAGCCTGTGCAAACTATGCACTTATATTTAAGATTGGTAGTGTATACCAAGACCTTACTAGTTTACATTAAATATGGGAAAGTCTAGTTTTAATTACAGGCTTTAAAAAGTACAGTCTTATTAACATGAATTAAGTACATAAGGCAACCTATATTACACCACACATGCTATCTTCTGAAGAATAGCCCTTAATGACCATATAAGAAATATTTTTACGTGGCCTCTGAAAACATCGGTGATGGCATTAGTGTATGTTATAGTTATGTTATTGTTAATTATATAATTTTTCCAAATTTCTTGAAAATAGTTTCTTCTGTAATTTGGTAAATTTTCTCCTTCTAGTTTTTGCATAGGGTCTTCTCAGTATTAAAGCTATGTAGTATGTAGTTGTAGCTCGTTCTTGCTCTTCAGCAAGTGATCAGTGGTTGCCTGTTGGCAATATTCCAGTTAGTAAGGTCTCACTGCATTTACATGGAGGTTTGCTGAATAATGGTTGTTTCATAATTGTTGCTTTAGGTTAGATATTTCTTCTTGCTGAGTCTATCTTCCTGATAACCAGTGATTAGTTTATAGTGTTGATGATAATCACGAACCTGGCATTGTTACAACCAAGTTGGAACACAGATCTAACCTACTTTAGCATTAGAAGTACTGTTTTCTAGTTTTTTAGCTTGCTTCTCAGATGACCTACTTTTTTAAGTCAATATCATGGTTTTTACTTCTCATGTTATTGCTGTAAGATATTTCTATTTTTTATCACTGTTAGGAGATATACACTTAACTGTTCATATCTGTTCTTAATCGTCTGTAATGAGCTAAGATTAAATTATTTAGTTTTCCTATTCAAAGTTTAAACATAATTCACAGCATAGGTTTGTGCATATATAGAACACTACAAAGTTTTCACCTAGCTTACGTTCATATAAAACAGTGGCATTATGTTTCAAAGTGAGGGAAATCTATTTCTGTAGAGACTAATATTACTTTTATTTATTTTTTAATACTGATTTTATGGTAGAGTAATTTTTATCATTATAATCAAAGTAAGCTTTTGGTTAAGTTTGTTTTTATCATCCTATTTATAAAATTGGTCTTTTTACAATTTATAGGAGTGGGTAGCAAAAGAATAGGGAAAAGATTACGTTTCATTTTACACCATATGAGTATATATGCGATAAAATTTAAATAGGGCCTTCACAGGGTTGACCCTTCCATAGTAACTTATCTGTATATGTTAAGCCTCAGATACAAAAGCGGCTTTTCTCCTACAAGGTTTCCTTCTAGATGATGTGAAGAGCTACTTAAGAAAAAGAGGTACTTCCTTAAAAAAGGAAGAGGTACTTAGGAAATATGATATCTGCTCTTGAGAAGATTGCCATTTAAAAATATCAGGCTTGAATGAAGCTTCTTCATTCCAAGATTTTATAAGATCTTAGTTTATGGGTTCAGGAAAATTCTGGACAGCAAGTTATCATGTAATTGAGTTTAAGGAAAATTAGGAAACACTTTCTGCTGAGGTCACTGGTGAAAACTAATTTAAAACCGTTGTTTATAATAGTCAAGCTCATTTTATTTCCTCTTTTTAACTTCTAACAAAATTTTTTAACAGGTGGAGAAAGAACCTGTGGAGTACACGAACTTATCTGTATTAGAAAAGGTAAGTCAATGCTCTGCATGAGTATTTAGATACAAAATGAACACTTCACAGCATTTGTTAAATCTTAGTAAGAGGGCAGATCATTTGGGCTTAGAATAAAATTTAATAAATATTAATATTTCTTATTTGTATTTTAGACTTAAGTATCCATAAAGCACATATTGTTTATTATGTGGTTATTGAGAGTTGTTACTTTATATTTAGTTTTGTTGGGCTGATAAAGCCTGGTTTCTATCATATTGGTTATTAGACATGGTGGACAGGCAAAGAATGGAGGGTTTGATTTTTGTTCCCTTTTAGAATCTGGAATCTGAGTGCATGCTGATATCCCATTGACTTCTGTTGTTACTGTACCCCATCAGAGAGATGTGAGGAGTTGGTTGAAATTCAAATCGGGATCATGTCCAAAGACCACAACAACCTTTGACACTAATGACTGTCTATGCTTCCTTAGAAGGAGCCACCTGACAACTGGGTGGTTCAACAAGTTGGCCCCAGGAAAGGTAATTCAGTTATTAGGTGGGAGGCAAGGAATCAGGGCTTCTCTAGATTTGGAAGAATCAGGAGAACCTAGGGAGTCCCCCCATTCACAAGTAACAAGAAATTGGTGAAATGGTGTTAAGAAAGGAAAAGATACACCTGGGGAGGTCAGGGGAGGTAACTAAATTTAGTACTCTTTTTTCTATTTTTAAACTTGGGAGACTTTATTTTCTTGCATCTCTCTTGAAAACTGACGTGGCCCTCCCTAGTCTGGCCAGCAAGGAGCGGTTCTCTCCCTAATATTTCACCTTAAGGAGGTTTGGCATGCCAGGGAAATGTCAGCGTATTTTCAGCAGGTCTGAAGATTTTTTAGAGTTGAAAAAAATTTCTAATCCTTCTTAGGTGAGTAGTTTATGTGTCGCTACCTGTGATTGCTGTACATTTCAAAACAGTCTTCCCCGTTGATTAAAGTGTCGTTTATATACCTTTCCTCTGGTGACACAGAGGAGAAAATTGTGATCCATTTCCTAAATTCTCAAATTTTTGATTATGGTTTTCATGCTATAATCATTGATTTGTAGTTCTTATCTAAAATGGGGGGGACATATGTGTATGTTATTTTCTTCCTTGATGTAAACATTTAAAAAACTTCTATAATATATTAATCTGGAATTACTAAAAATATTTTAAATAATTTTACAATTATTAGCTTGTCCCACCAGAACTTTTTAAAGCACAGAATTTATTTGGGTGGGATAGCAGAAGACACTACAAATTACTTGGAATCAAAAGTTGTTAAAGCTGTGGTTAGATGAAATGAGAAGACAAGAACAGAGACCACCAGAATAGGGGACGATAAATGTCCCAAGAGTCTTCTGTGACTACACTGGGAACATAAAGCTACAGCAGAGAAAATAGTATAGATGGGGATAGATGAGAATTCGAACACACCATTTTAGTGTGGTTCTTCTTGTTATTCTGTATTGCTATCTTTTAATTCCAATCCAGGTAGTTTGCAGATAATGCCTTCCCCAGATTTCTGTTAGTTCAGCTTTTTCACTTCCTTCCACTTTTCTATAGAATTTTAAATCTGTGATTAAAATTTAAAAAAAAATTTATCACACTGTAGCTGTGTCATGGAAATTTCTGAATCTCTGTGTGTGCCCTCAGCGTTCAGTACAGTGTCCTGTTCTGTGGATCGATGTTCCATAAGTATTTAAATATTTCAAAATTAATGCTCAGAGCTAAAGCTTTTGCATTTAAGCTGGACTTTGAAAGAGTAGATCATATGAAGCTTATATGAAGTCGAATAATTATAATTAGTATCAGGGATCTGGTAAAAGGGCATCACTGATGATATATCCGGCTTCTTTTTAACTTTTTGGCTGTTCCTTCTGTGTGTCCTTTGCTGGCTTCTCTCTTCTGCCAGAACTTAAGATACTGGAATGTATCAGAATTTGGGGCTGGATTTGCTTCACTTTTCCATCTTTTCCCTCTGTTCGCTTGTATTTAGTTCTCTCTTAAATACCACAGAAATTCATAAGTCCACCTCTGAGCTGTCCTCAAGCTCCCTGTTCTGTCCTGTATTTAATTGATCTTTTTGTCTGGATGTCTGCCAGAAACAACAGCTTGGAATGTCTAAAGTGCAAGTCTTGATTTTCTTACATGAGCCTGTACCTTCCTCAGTCTTCCCCGTCTCCGCTAATAAAAAGCCCAGTCTATCCAGTTGCTTAAGTCTGAACTTAAGAATAACTTATTTCACTCATTCTATCTTTTCCATTTAATATATTAACCGGTTATGCCAGTTCTACCTTCAAAATAGATTTTGAAGGCATCCTCCTTTTTCCATCCTCCTGTTATCGTTGTAGCCTGCATTCCTGTCTTCTCTTGCCTACACAACTATAATTTCTAACTTGTTTCCCTGCTTCCACTCTTCTTTCCTTTGGTATGTACCAATGAGCCTTTTTTTTTTAACCCAGTGATCTTTTTAAATATAATCGGGTTTATGTATATTAAATGTATATCAGATTTTAAATATATGTCCACTTCTGTGGATGTCCGTTATACCTGGAATAAAATTAAAGAGCCTTACCCTGATCTACAGAGCCTGCATTGTAGCATCAACTCAAAGTCCAAAACGTCATCTAAATATCATCAGCTGCTCATCTAAAATCATTCATATCAGGTGTGGGTGAAACTCTGGGTGTGATCCCTCTTGGCTCAAAATTCCTTTCCTATCTGCAGACCTGTGAACCTAGCAAACAAGTTACTTGTTCTCCAAACAGTGATGGAGAAGGCATAAGGTAACAGAGACATTTCCACCCCAAAAGGGAGCAAATGGAAGGAGGAAAGGAGTAACTGGTACTTAACAATTTTAAAATTGAAACTGGGAAAAAGCTTTTAGGTTTAAGGACTGGGAATCACATTGTCTAGCTCTTGACCCTGAGGTCTGAGGCTCCACCCTCTGGGTTTAAGACTCTGCCCTGGGAGTTATGCTTCCTTTTTCATGAAAGGTAGTGTATGTTTGCACCAGTTTTCTACCTATAGGATTTTGGTAGGCTGTCAGTCTTCTTTTATTTCATCCTCTCGATCCTTTCAGTTCAGGCTGGCCGGGTTTATATATAATATTCTCAAAAACCTCAGGAGTCTTCTCTGTATGTCATCGGGATTCATTCTGTTAGACAAGGTGCTCCTCCACAGGTCTTTTCTGTATTATTCCATCTCTTTCTTTGGCTTTTGCTCAGATGGCAGTGGGGGAGATCCAAGAGTAGTATGGTTTTTTTTTTGTTTTGTTTTGTTTTGTTTTTAAATATTTTATTTATTTGACAGAGAGAAACACAGTGAGAGAGGGAACACAAGCAGGGGGAGTGAGAGAGGGAGAAGCAGGCTTCCCGCCGAGCAGGGAGCCCGATGCGGGACTCGATCCCTGGTCTCCGGGATCATGTCCTGAGCTGAAGGCAGCTGCTTAACCAACTGAGCCACCCAGGCACCCCAAGAGTAGTATGTTTAATCTTTTCAGAAGGTCCTCTGTGTCACTGAATATGTGTTCAGTTTGAGATGCAGAAGGTTTTCTAGCTATACCCTTAGCCTGCTTTCTTGACTTTAATCTCTAATTTTAGCATGATTCATAATCTGGATAGGCTGAGGATTTTCCAAATCAGAAGTCCTAGTGCCTTTTTATTTAAAAGTTTTTCTCTCATTTATCTGTTTCCTCCCAAGTTTTACTAAAAACAGCATGAAGAAACCCAGCCACCCTCTCAGCATGTTGCTTGGAAATCTCCTTAGCTAAATATCCAAGTTCACTGTAATTTCCGTATAACTGTGGGAAATGGTTTAGGCAGACCCTCTGCCACTGGGTCCCAAGGATCTCCTTTCTCCAGTTTCCAGTAACCTGCTATTCTCACCAGCAGCACCTTTAATGTTTCTGTTTCCGCAGTGATCCCTTTGACTATTCAGCTCTTCGAAACTATTCAGTCCCTTCAAGACCGTATAGGGTTTTTTTCTACCATGTGCCTCTTTTTTTTTTTTTCTCAGTCCTCTCTAGCAGAATCACTAATACCTATGTTTCTCCTAAAAGGCAATACATATTTCTCAAGGCAGTTTAGGCTTTTTCTGTCATCTTCCTCAGAATTCTTCGGATTTCTCCTCAGTACTTAATTCCACAGCCACTTCCCCACTTTCACGTACTAAACTGTCTTCCTTTCTATGACTGTGGTAGCAAATGACCACAGCTTTGGTGGCTTTAAACAACACATGCTTGTTCTCTTGCAATTCTGGGGACCAGAAGCCCAAAGTCAGTTTCACTGGGCTTAAGGTCAAGTTTTTCTCTGGGAGGTTAGAGGGGAGGCTCTGTTTCCTTATCTTTTTCATATAGAGGCCACCTGGGTTCCATGGCTTGTGGTCTCTTCCTCCTATCTTCAAAGCCTGTCACTCCACAAACTCTGCTTCTGATATTCTTTTTTCTTTTTTCTCCTACTGATTCTGACTGCCTCCCTCCCTCTTCTAAGGACTGGTGATTACATCAGGCCTGCTAGGATAACCCACTATAATCTTGCCATCTCAAGATCCTTCGCACAACAAAATATGCAAAAATCCCTTTTGCCATTTCAGGTAATACTTACTGGCTCTGGGGATTGGGACAAGGACATCTTTGAGAGGCCATTACTCGGCCCAACACATGTACATAGTTTGTGTCTTGCCCACTTCATGCTTTTTGTTTTATGCATACTATCTCTTACCCACTATGCTTCAGCTATATTGCTTTGATTTTTCTTTATTAAATGTCCAGGCTTGTTTCTGGGTAAAGATTTTATTACAAGCTATTTTCTCTGCCTGTAATACTCTCCCCTACCAGCTTTTTGAATGACTGACTCCTCTAATCCTTTAGGACTTATTCCAAGTATTACTTTCTCAGTCACACATTTCCTACTGACCATTCGTAAAGTAGCCCTTTCTATTGTTTAATCTTAATGTTATCCTATCCATTTAGTAATGTCTATCTTAATTGGCACTTATCTCTTGTATAGTTATTTACTTTTTTGCAGAAGAACTCTATGTCCCTCCATCAAATATAAGTTCTAATTGGGTAGGAGCTTTGACTGATTTGTTTACTGCTATATCCCCAGAGCTGAGAATTACATAAGACATATGGTAGATATTTATGGGCGCCTGGGTGGCTCAGTGGGTTAAAGCCTCTGCCTTCGGCTCAGGTCATGATCTCAGGGTTCTGGGATCAAGACCCACATCGGGCTCTCTGCTCGGCAGGGAGCCTGCTTCCTCCTCTCTCTCTGCTTGCCTCTCTGCCTGCCTGTGATCTCTCTCTGTATCAAATAAAGAAATAAAATGTTTAAAAAATTAAAAAAAAAGACATATGGTAGATATTTAATAAATGTTTGTGGAATTAATGAATGAGTGATTGAATTGGATTTAGTTGAATTGATCTTGAATAATTCTATTCAATGTTTACCAGTTAGGAGGCATTTATTGAATACTTTCTTTATGCAAGTATAATTCTAAATATAGTGATGATGAAGATTTTTTTTTTAAGATTTTATTATTTATTTGACAGAGAGAAACACAGCCAGAGAGGGAACACAAGCAAGCAGGGGGAGTGAGAGAGGGAGAAGCAGGCTCCCGTCAAGCAGGGAGCCCGATGTGGGACTCGATCCCGGGTCTCCGGGATCATGACCTGAGCCGAAGGCAGTCGCTTAACCAACTGAGCCACCCAGGTGCCGCCGAAGATTTCTTTTTTCAGTAATATTTTAAACTAGATAATATAAAATTTTCTTCAGTAAAACACCTAAAAACACTGGAGAAAATATCAGCAGTATACCTTTAAATGTATTTTTAAGCCCAGAGAAAAATTAGGGAACCATCAGAGTTAAAAAAATATGGAGGCTCATCAGGGAAATACAAATCCAAACCATGTTGAGATACCACTCCACCCCCACTAGGATGGCTAAAATTAAAAAGGACAATAACTGGTGTTGATGAAGATGTAGAGAAATTGGAGCCTCACATGTTACTGGTGGGATTATAAAGTGGTGCAGCCACTTTGAAAAACAGTTTGGCATTTCCTCAGAAATGTATCAGTTTAAATACAGAGTTACCATATGACCCAGAAATTTTATTCCTAGGAATATAACCAAGAATATTGAAAACTTACATTCATGGACGCCTGGGTGGCTCAGTTGGTTAAGCCACTGCCTTCAGCTCAGGTCATGATCCTGGAGTCCCGGGATCGAGTCCCGCATTGGGCTCCCAGCTCCGCGGGGAGTCAGCTTTTCCCTCTGACCTCCCCTCTCATGCTCTCTCTCACTCATTCTCTCTCTCAATAAATACAATATTAAAAAAAAAGAAAACTTGCATTCACACAAAAGCCTGTATTGTAATAGTCACATCATTATTCATAATAACCAAGGTGGAAAAAACCTAAATGCCCATGAAGTGATGGATGAATAAACAAAATATGGTCTATCCATACAGTAAAGTGTTATTCAGCAATAAAAAGGAATGAGGTATTGATACATGCCATATATTGGAAGGCATATACATGCCATATATTGGAAGGCATTTTAAGGAAGACATAAAAGGCCATATATTGTATGATTCTGTTTATATGAAATGTCCAGAATAAGCAAATCCATAGAGACAGAAAGTAGATTAGTGGTTTCCAGGGGTTGGGAAAAAGAGGGAATGGGTAGTAACTGCTGATGGGCACAGAGTTTCTTTTTGGGGTGATAAAAATTTTCTGAGATGAGACAATGGTAATACAGCTCTGTGAGTATACTGAAAACCACTGAGTGTAGCCTTTAAAGGATAGAATTTACAGTGAATCATATGTCAGTAGGGCTGGTTTAAAAAAAACAAAAACAAAAACAAAAACAAGCAAAAGACCCAGGAACTGAAAACTAGAGCTGTAGATTCACGGCCATAGACTTCTCATATGGTGGCCAATATTCATTCTGTGTGACTTTTTAATCTACCCTTAGAAGGAGGCACATAGTATCACTTCTGCTCCACTATGTT